>JAHIAM010012717.1:0-20975 GCA_021605205.1 Aegilops longissima
TAACCAAAACCTAAACCCCAATCCCTTGAGTGAAGCCTTTGGAAATCTCATACAGCTTCTCAATTTCTTGATGTGAGATGAAGTTCTTTATTTGAAATTTGTTACGACTAAGGAGTTAGGAATGCGTCTTGGATTGCCTACATGAGAACATGATAAACAGGAATTTGAGAGTCAAATTTCCGACCGTTCTTGTCTTCTTGGCTGTTTCCCAAAATATCTTATCCACCTAACGGTCATATCATTGAAGGGCATTTATGTCTTATCATCGGGCTGCTCCTAGGCTATAAATAGCCTTCCCTAAACCCTAGCTGGTTGGCTGCTCAAAGAACTTGACACTTGTCATTTAAAGCAACCCATCCTAGGACTTTGGGAAAATCCAGTGAGAAAAACCCAAAAACAAACCCTACAAACCCAAAGTGATTGAGCATCACTAAAGAGATTGATCCTCGTGGATCCGGCTTTACCTTTGAAGTTGCTTCTTCCGACGGTTAGGCGTCATGGTCTAAAACATCAAGAGGTTGTGGATGGGGTGACCAAGTCTGTGAAGGTTTGGAATCGCTGAAGACTTACCACAGTGATTGGGCGGGTGTGTGTACCTTAGTTCAAGGAGAATATGGTGAGTACTTGGTGTCTGGTGCGCTCCTTGGGTTCGGATGTGTGTTCCTCGAGTTTAAATACTCGGCCGCTCCAACGGGCGTCCTGGGGCAGGGGAGTTGGCTGGTCTACCAAATCATTGTCTTCACCAACCTAACTGGTTCTATTTCCTCAACCTTTCATTTCCTCATTCTTGTGTTGAGTGTTCATATATTGTGTTTGAAGACTTTGGTGAAGACTTTCTCATTTCCTTAGTTCAATTTCTTGTCTATTTGTCTTCATCTTGTGTTATCCTGTGTTTCGCATCTCTTTGATTGTCTTCATTTCATCATGATGACCATGCCGTTCTCTTTGCTTATTAAAGTACTTATTCTGCGCAAGTAGTTCTTCCAGGAATTTCCTCACGGCAAATTCCTCGGTGAAAATTCATAAAATCCCTATTCACCCCCTCTAGTCGATATAACACCTTTCAATTGGTATCGAGCAAGGTACCCTTGTTACGTGTGATTTTAGTTTAACCACGGTTTTATTTTCATAGGTATGATCAAGGTCTCGTGGGTGTCCTACCTTTGATGGAATGGACTACCCCTACTAAAGAACAAGATGGAATGTATCTTGAGGCAATTGACAACGATCTACGGTATGTTGTGGAAAATGGTGTTTCTTCACACCTTCTCTGAATTTTGCCGATGTAAGAGATTCAAGCAACTCGATTCTCAGCGAAGAATATCATATGTGGCCATCGAGCAAAGGACAATATGGAAGAGTGAGTGCTTTGGAAACGCTAAGCTCATCGGGACTGTCCAAAGTAAATGAAGGAGTCTCAACTCAGCGTGACTCCGAGTTGATGTTCTTAATCTCTTCAACGCTTCAAAGACTCAAACAAAATGTTCAACAAACCGATCGCCTCGACATCTCAAATGAGCTTAAGCGCTTGGTGCCTGACATCACCGACCATGAGGTGGTGAAGAAATTTTGAGTGATATCCTCGAGGGGCTAAATACTCATGAGTTCGCTTCTTTGAAAAGAAAGATCCCTATGGGTCTAGCTATGGAAAATCACGTGCCAGAAGGAAGGCGTATGAATCGATTGTGAAGACTCGGTAGTATTGGAGATCTGAAGAATTGAGCGAGGGCTAACCTTTCGTGAAGAAATTCAAGTTCTCAAGGCGTGGTTGCTTTGGAAAATCCTCAAGGGGTGATTCCTCATCCATGACTATAAGATAAACTTTGCCACAAATGCAAAAACCGGTCACTACATTCAAGATTGTCCTCGTGGGAAAAGGAATTAAAGAAGAAAAATACAAGGATTATAGTTGATGGCCTAAGAAGAAGAAGAAATGTGAAATTTCATCATCAAAATCCTCAAGGCCTTCTTCTCACAAGAAGAGCAGCTCAAGGAGGCCGGCATTCATTGGCAAGAAATGGACTCGAAGCTGAATCGGGAACATGAGGAAGAGGCATCAGAAGAATCGAGTCGTGTGGTGAGCGGCTCTCGCTCTTGCTTTTCGCAAGTCCATCTTCAACTCTGAAGAAAATAAACTCACCAACAAAGGATGAAGATAGTGATGACTCGCTCCCACCTTTGCTTCATGGCAAAGGGTGCCAAGGTACTCAAATATACCTCCTCTGAATCTAGTGAAAATGAATCGATGAAGATCTAAAAGCCCTCTCAAAACTTGCTAAGATTTGAAAACAACAAAGGGCTTTTGAAAGGTTCAAAACATGCTAGATAAAAGTGATGATATGTTGGTGAAGAAATGGATCGCACTAAAGCCAATTGGAAATCTTGAGAGACTTGATCTAGGTTTGACACCTTCAAAGGTCATCATAACACCCTCTTATCGATCATGAAAACTTTCTTATGAATTTCTTCAAAAGCAAGATCTTGAAAGCTAAGGTGAGTTATGAAATCTGAAGGGCGTGATTCATTCTAGCTCAACAAATCAGCGCTTCTCGGGAAGAATTTGTTCCCCATGCAAAGTGCATTGAGCGTGAATTGCTAATTCTTCATCGAATTTCAAATGCTTCAATGTACAAATTCTTCACATGCTCCTTCACTAATTCCTCATCGAGGACATAGCTAGTATCCTTGACAATCGTGAAGGAATTGTACATGCCGGCATGTACAAAAACCTCAAAGGGCATCCGACTCTTTGTGATGTTTAAAAGCAGATCCTCAAGGAACCCTAGGAAAGGGTTTGCCTTTGAGAGGAAACTCAATGCTAATGGAACATATTGGAAGCTGGCGGTACCCCAAAACCTCATGGGTTCTGCAAAGGGACCTCCATTGATCCATATAACTTATCGGCTTTACATGCGAATCTCCTCATTTTCATGAGTCATTTGACTCCAACTATAAACTTTCAAAAATCGAATGGTGAAGTATTTGCTAGATATGTTGGCACTAAATGAGAACGGTTCCCCTATGAAGAAAATTGGGTTCCCAATAAGTGCCTTGAAAGTCTTGGTGAATGTCCTCATGACACCACAGAAGAAAGGAACCCCGATCAAACTCTTCATATGGACCAAATTCTTCATATGGATCCAAGTCCTCATCGGACCAAATTCCTCCGTGGATCAAATTCCTCAAAAGGATCAAAGTCCTCATATGATTATCATCGTGTTAACAACTCTTTTGGGGGTAGAGCTAAGGGCTATGAATATTGCATCATTCTTCAAACCAATATGTTCATAAGTCCTCGAAGAATTTCTCTTATTCATATGCTTACCTAACCCCTCTTATGTGAAGCGAAATGGATTGGCCTCTATGCCACCATTCTCAATGGAGCTCAGGTGATGAACTCTTTGCCACCTTGAGATGTGGGTGGTGAAGAAAAGAACTAATCTCTTTGGGTAGGTCTCGGGCGTGCTTTAGTCGAAGAATTTCTTGGGGCGACAAAAATACCGAAAGGATCGGGCTAATCATGAAAAATGAACTTTCATTTCACCGTCCTCCTTTCTTATCATTACTTTGATGAAATTCATCGATAAAATTGATATCATATTCTTCCGATGAATATATGAGATCGTAAGTTAACTAATTCATCTGCGGGATGATCAACCCAAAACCAATGAGTGGTTCCTCGATAGTGGATGTACAAATCACATTTGGTGAAAGAATCTATTGATGGATCTCCCTTATCACCGTCACAAAGCATATCATCTTCTTGACAAAAGGCAAAAGTCATGTATTGGGTCTTGGTAAGGTTGGATCTCTAAAGTCATGCTTTGTGATCTTGATATGGTTGTTGTCTTTGGCAATATCGTTGTGTTGTGATCATGGGCTAACAATTCCAAAGTTTGAAGGCTTTGGGAGAGGAGACTTGTATATTGTTGATTTTTCTGGGACCACAACCAACCGTGTCTACTTGCAAAAGCTTGAAAGGTTGGCTATGGCATCCGACTTGGTCCAGGCATGAGGAATTTACCGCTTGGAAGAAGAAGCATGTCATTGGCATTGAAAATTTCAAATTCCTCAAGGATCACTTGTGTGGAGCCGTGAATGGAAAATGACCAAGGCCAAGCATCCGCCAAAGACTATCATGACCACTACTCGTCCATTGAATTGCTTCACATGGACCTCTTTGGTCCAAATCATTACTCATAGTCACTAATGATGCATCTCTATAGCTTTGTTATTGTTGATGATTACTCTCGTTAACATGGGTAACATTGTTACTTACAAAAATGAAGTGGAAGTCTTCAAGCGATTTTCCTCGGGGCTACAACCAACTTTGGTGAAGACCGGGCACATCGGGGTGACAATGGGCGAGTTCAAAATTCGGTCTTGATGCCTATCTTGATGAACTTGGTATTACTCATGAGTTATCCCTCCTATACTCCTCGGCAAAATGGCGTCGTGGGCGCAAAGAGAACTCTTGTTGAGATGGCTGCACTATGCTTGATGAATACAAAACGCCTAGTCGTTTTGGATTGATGCAATTGATACCCGTGCCACATCATCAGAGTATATATTCACAAATTCTTCAAGAAGCGCCTTGAACTCCTCAGACAAGAAACCCAATGTGAGTTATTTCAAAGTCTTGATTGCTAAATCTTGGATTAGAATCCTCATCACAATTCTAAATTTGCAGAAAGCACATGAAGGTTTATGCTTGGTTCGGAAAGGACTCCACACCTCGAGTCTTCAACATCGCTCTTCACAATATTGTTGATCTTTGATGTTGGGTTCGATGAAACTAATGGCTCAAAAGGCACCTCCTTCTGTTAGATGAACCAACTGAAGAATCTATCAAGTTCAAGGAACGAGGATGTCATTCCCTTGAAGAATCTTGAAGAATTCATTCTGTCTTGAAACGTCGGTGATGCCTGAGGATAATGTTGAAGAAAATGGTACTAAAGAAAATGCTGATCAAAATCCTCCGACAACCACTCATCCCGTGTTGCAAAAAAGTGCAAGTTGACAAGATCATCGATGACATTGAGCGGGTCCTCTCACCCGCTCAAAGCTTCACATTTATCTAACTTTTGTGGGCCTTTGCTTTTGTCTCTATCACGAGCCCACTAAGGTAGATGAAGCATTTGGAGCGAGTGGATTAGGCAATGCAAGAAGAATTACATTAGTTGATCTCAACAATTGGGCTGGACGGAGATCCCAAAGCATAATATCATTGGAACAAAGTGGATCTACCCAAAAAAGCAAGATGAAAGTGGCCTTGTGGTGAGGAATAAGGCCGGACTTGTAGCTCAAGGCTACACCGGGTTGAAAGAATTGATTTGATGAAACTTTTACATTTGCTAGACTTGAGGCTATTACATATTACTTGCTTATGCTAACCATCATAATATCACTTTATATCAAATGGATGTGAAAAGTGCATTCCTCAATGGTAAGCTTGAGGAAGAAGTATATGTTGCTCCCCGGGTTTTGAAGATCCAAAGAATCCACAACTCTTGGACTCAACAAGGCCCTCTATGGTCTCAAACGGGCCCCCGGGCATGGTATGATACATTGAAGGAATTCTTCGTGAAGAATGGCTTCACCCAGTTCACTCGACCCTACTCTCTTTACTAAATCATATGATGGTGAACTGTTTGTGTGCCAAATATATGTTGATGATATTATCTTTGGCTGTCTTGACCAGCGCTATAGTGAAGAATTTGCCTATATGATGGTGAAGAATATCAAATGTCTATGATGGGAGAGTTGAAATTCTTCTTAAGGTCTTCAAATTAAATCAACAACACAATGGCATATTCATATCTCAGAAATACCTCAAAGATGTCCGAAGAAATTGGCATGCAAGATTGCAAAAGGCGTCAAAATTCCTATGCCCACAAATGGCCATCTATGCCTTGATGAAAATGGTATTGACTTGATCACAAGGTATACCGCTCCATGATTGGTTCTTTATTGTACTTATGTGCATCTAGGCCGGATATAATGCTTAGTGTTTGCATGTGTGCCCGATTTCAAGCTACAGAAGGAATCACACCATAAGGGTGAAGCATATTCTTGATATCTAGCTCACACACCAACACTAGGATTATGGTACCCCAAGGGCTCTACTTTTGATCTCATTGGATATTGACTCTAACTATCTTTGGTGATCGTGTGGACCACAAGTCAACATCGGTACTTGTCATTTCCTCGGACGATCTTTGGTGCATTGGTCCTCGAAAAAGCGAACTGCGTATCCTTTGTCTCCTGGAAGTTGAATACATTGCTCTTGGCTCTTGTTGTGCTCAATTCTTGTGGATGAAGCAAACTCTCAAGGACTACGGCATCAACGTGAAGAATGTGCCTCTCTACTATGACAATGAGGCGCCATTAAGATTGCTCACAACCCGTTCACACTTTCGAAGACAAAGCACATTGATTCTTCATCATTTTCTTGTGATCATGTGTTGAAGGCGACATCTCCATCAAGCATGTGAAATGAAGAACGCTAGCCGATATTTCACAAAGCCCTTGGATGAGAAGAGATTTTTGCAAGTTGCAATGTGAGCTAAATATCTTAGAATCTTGAATGTTCTTTAAAAGGACACAATCCACACTTATGCAAAATTGATGACTTAGATGTGCAACACATGAAGAAATGTTTTCTTCAATCAATGAAGAATAACACTCTAAGTGTGAAGAAATTAATGAAGAATTTGATTCTCAGAACCCTCGACAATTTGTATTGGTGTCTGAAATCATCATTCTTATCCGGTGGGACCGCCACCACCAAAGTTGAAAATCTTCAAATTTGAGTTTTGCCTCGTTTTGAAATTCTTGATTTTCAAATTCTTCAACTTTGCAAAATCTTCATTGTTTCCGTCGTTTTTCTTCATTTATATATATATATATATATATATATATATATATATATATATATATATATATATATATATATATATATATATATATATATATATATATATATAGGGTTTATGTCCTCTACAACATTCACTTATGGCTATTTCTTCAAGTCGCTTTTTACCTTTAAGTGAATGTGATGGACCCTTCCCCTCTTGCTATACTCAACCCATCCATTCACAAATTCTTCATGTGCGTTCTATTTGAAACTTGTTCAAAATCTTCCTTTGTATCCTTGTCATTTGAAGAAATTGCGAGCGAACTTTAAAACTGATCTTATCAAACTTTCGTTTTGCCACTCAAACCGTTCCGCATCCCGATGATTTATCTATTCACCCCGATCTAACACAATCTCCACTTTTATGCGTGGGTGACACATTCCAGCGAATAGGAAGGGTCGGGACGTTAAGTCCAAAATCTTGGGCGAACAGTTTTTCCACCGTGGCTTATATACCCCCTCCCTTCTTCACTTCCTTTACTCCGCTCGTCTGCCTCTCTCGCCTCGGCTTCTCAAACCCTAAGCGCCGCCTTCTCCATCATCGCCCGGTGAGGAAGAGCTTCCTGCCTCGACCTCATCCCGTCGTCCTCGTCAAACGGAAATCTTCACCCCTTGCCATTTGTCTTCCTCCGTCGAGTTAGAGCGTGGAAGATCTAACTGACGAACTTCCATACATTCTTCTCGGTTAAATCGTGTTCTTGATTCGGGTAATTAAAGTTACTTTTATTACTTGATTTGATTCTCAAACCTTTAGAAAATCTTCAAAGGTGTTTATTCTTCAAATCTTCCACATATGAACACCTCAAACAAAATATGCTCTTGATTCGTTTCTCTAAGCAATGATTTTCTTCAAGATTCCTCAATTGTGTGGATCCTCGATCTATACAACTCTGAACCTAAGGCAAAAGGCTTAGTGAAATTCTTCAAAACTCATCTGGTCAAATTCCTCAAACTAGTTCTTTTTGAAAAACCTTACGAGAGCATATGACCTCTCCAAATTCCTCGCAACTATACTCTGTTCACGGTACTCATGTCATTGCTGAATCACTAGGTTCTCATCAACTTAACTCATTTGCAGCGTTCCTCGAAGAAAAGTTGCATACTTCTTTAGAAATTCGATTGTTCAAATTCCTCATTTGAAGAATATGGCGAAGGAAAGAAGCCACGAAAAGGAGGAAAGAGGCTGAGGTCATGTGCGTTTGAGATTCTGAGAAATATATGCTGATTATTGCACACGATGAAGCCGAGTTGGAAAAGAAAACAAAAATCAGCGCAAGGTCGCATTCAAAAGATTGAAAGGAGATGGGCAAGGAATGGAGGAGTACATATATTTACTCCAAAGTACATGAAGAAATTAGCTCTCAATCCTCCATGCCCAAGAGCTCCATTGGCATTTGGTCAAGAGGACCCACGACATCAAGCGTGGTGAGGACTTTCTGAAGAATGGGCCAGCGCCAAGCCAAATTGGCAAGACAAGCCAGCGAGGCGGTGAGGAAATTTAATGAGGACTCTCTTGCTTTGCTGCCTGAGGCCTCTGTCAAGCCAATAAAATCTATGACAAAGAACCCCTTACACAAGCCAAGTGCTTCACCAGCAGTGTCCTCACGGCCAAGTTCCTCGGCGGTGCCCTCAGCCAATTCCTCATGCTGCTCCTGCTCCTCCCAAGTCCTCGGCAGCTCGTACAAAGTTCTCGGCAGTTCAACAAAGTCCTCGGCTTTGTGCATCGGCCATGTGCCAAGGACTGAGCATCTCCATTGCCTCTGGTGTCTCGGCAAGTTCCTCTGCACAAATTCTTCATCTGGCCCGACTCTATTAAAGACTAAGGCCCAGTGGGCCGAGGTCCTCGGCCAAGTCCCAGAAAAAGCAGTCGCGTTTCAAGAGCCACCGAAGATGATGAGGCTGATGATGATGAACTTGTGGAAATCATCGAGAGCCGACAAGAAAGGGCGCTAGAGCCAAAGGCACACTGCCTTGCTGTTGGATCAAGAGCGATCCTAGACTACATTGATCTACGGCACAAGGACCCAAACACTCCTATGCGACTTCAAGTTGACACGGCCAAAGTCACATCTTGACTCATTTCATCCAAGAGGAGAAATGGAAATTTGATCTGACGGAGAGATCAAGAAATCGCTGATCGAAAGGAGCTCTTTGAAAAACGTTGTCAAGATGACAATGAAGAACTTATCAAGATGCAAGTGACATCAAAGCCCTCGGCGACAAATTTGACTCCTACTATGCTGATTGGCAAGGAGCCAAAGTCAGATTCATCAACTTTGCGAAGAAGTTCACCAATGTTGCAGCTAGCGCAACAAGAAATTCCTCGGTTGGAGCCTCGGCTCAACCATGTGAAGACTGTCTGACCGTGATGAAGTTCGAGCTCTTGAAGACAATGCAGTTCGGGCTGATGATTCCATTCCAGCCGCTGAAGAAATTGCCGGGCATCCACTAGTGGTGCGTGAAGAAGCGAAGAAGTCAGGTCAAGCTGCATCGTTTACGCTGAGAAATCAACCAAATTCCTCAGCTCCTCCTGCGCCTCACCAACTCCAATCCTTCCATACGCATCGGATGTGAAGAAAACCAAGGCTGCTGAGCGAGTGCGGTGAAGAAAGGAAAGCATCTGCTGCTTCAAATTCTTCAGCCCGAAGAAAATGAAGACAATGACCAGCTCATTTGACAATCCCATTGATGCTGTTCCAATTTCCTCCATGCCATCAAAGGACCTTGTTCCTTTTGGTGAAGATTATGAGATCCCAAGCAGATCGATGAAGAAGATCATTACTGCGCTCGTCGGAGCAGATTGATGAAGAAATTGAAGTGGAAGCTATCCCTTCAACCCCATTCATTTCCTCGCCTATGCCTCGGTTCACGGTGAAGAGGCGGTGTTGAGTAAATTGAAGAAGATGTGGATATTGGAAGCACAACCCGGTGATGAGCGATGACTTTTGGGAAAATCGACATCCAAATTCTCCACTCTTCACCCCAATCCAGATTCCTCGGTCCCTGCTCCAACAGTTCAAATGGGCTCGATCCACTTCATCATCATGAATAAATTCCAGCCACTAAGCGTGATGAACTCTCTTCTGCTGATCCTCGAGATGCACATGTAGAGGAACCAGAAATTCCTCGGCTGAAGAACTGAGATTGCGATTCGGAGGTGTGATGCAACTCACGACTCTCCATTACCAAAGCCAAAGAATCCATTCTCAACTAAGCAAAAGTTCAAGGCTGAAGACTTCTTTGGCGAACACGTTTTCTTCACGGATTACAACCCATACGACTCTTCGCATAAGGAAGAGGTGTTTACGGACTGCTAGTCAAGCCAACTTCTATTCCTCAATCTTTGTTCAACAAAGACAAAGTCTTGATCATGCACATATTCCTCATCGGACATGGAATCTCTCGGGCTTGAGCCAGTCCTCGGTGTTCTTCACGATCGGGACTTCTAAATTTCTGCTGACATCTGCGATTGGAATGAGGAACTTATTCTTCAATTCTATGCAGCTGCACATCACAGAGGCTGAAGATGTGAACTCATGGGTGTTGGACTGGATGTCGAAAACACTCACTACAAGGCACCAACAACTGAATTGCCGTGCCCTACCACTCAGTCCTCCCTTGATGGTGCTCGTTGTATCTACAGCGAACTGAGCTTTCAAATCACTATATGCAAGTCTTGATGAAGCCTTTGAAGCAGACGGGCACCTTGAACCAAATTCCTCGTCAAGGAGTTACTATATGTGCCTCGGAATGTCTAGGGATTACAGCGAAGACAATGAGTCCTATCAAAGGCCACGACTCAAATGATGAAGAAGTCATTGGCATCATGAAGAATATGCTTTCCAATATCATTCATGGCGTTCCTGTCAACTTCCATGATTTCTTCATGAGGACTCTTGCGAATATTGCTATGTCACCTTTTGAGCTGAAGCCTTATGCACCATGGATTATGAGGTTCATCGGGACAAGGTCTTCACTCAATTACAAAGGCTGATACTACGAACCCTTTGCAACTACTTGCCTCCAATTGAAGTCCTCAAGCGGACATTTTCCTCGGCCGATGACAAGGGCAAGGCAACTGCTGTGATAGATGAAGGCATTCGTCCATTGGATGGTCAATTTAAAAGCTGCATCCTACTCCACCAATGATGACTCGCACACATGACTCTGCGCAATACCTCGGCCAAGCAAAATTCTCAAGCCACGGCACCGGGTGATGGTGATCGTGAGTTACTCCTCGGTCTTCATCGGAAGGTTGATCGCAATCACAGATGGGTCAAGCGTCGGTTTGGTTCAATTCTTCACAACATGACCTCTACACACAATGCGGTGAAGAAAAACCAATACTACCTACATGAAATCTTCAACCCTTTTGGGCTGTTCTTTCTAATGTCTCTGTTGGGAAGACTGAAGACAATGGGTCTCAAGGAAGACTTTGATTGATGCACCTCCAGAAGCAATACAAGAAGGTCAAAGTTCCTTCCTTGGTGGCCAGCTCCTATTCTTCATCGCGAGACACGATGAAAATGAAGACTTGGGCGACAACTGCGGCGGCCCTACTCGACAACCGACCCCAACAACGCGGCGCTCCTTCATCAACTTGAAATTCTTGAGGCGTTAGTCCTTAGTTTGATCCTTTTGGTCATTCGATGACAAAGGGGAGAAATGTGAGTTAGTCTTCAAGCGGGTCTATTATATGGGCAATTTTTTGTTAAGTTACAACTCTCGTTCTTGAAACTTTTATTGGATCGAGTTGTAATCTTAAACCCGATGGTGCTCGATACTTACGATGCCTTGTGCTCTGATACTCTTGTTCCTCATTAATGTTATTGCCGCATGCTGAATTTCATCAAGCACCATATTTCATCATGCATTTCAAATTCTTCATATTATATGTCAAATCGTGTATGAATTACAAGATATAGGGGAGATCTCCATGATTCAACTCTTCAAATGTGCATTGCCTCAAAAGCAAATTCCTCACTATGCACATCTTGGGAGTTCTTCTATATCTTGCAATCAAATTCCTCAATATCAGTACTTACATTTCATATGTTTATTCCCATTGAAAACTTAACCTATATTGTCATCAATCACCAAAAGGGGAGATTGTAAGTGCATCTAGTGCCCTTAGTGATTTTGGTGTATTGAAGACTTATAGGTTAAGGACTAATGTGTTTATGGTGTACACAGGTCTATAAGTCTATGAGGAGTTAGATATTTACGAGAGAAAATCGACCCTAAAAATGAAGTTCTTATTGAAGACTTTGACTTTCGAAGACTTTGAAAGTGAAGAAATTGGTGTGACCTTGAAGACTTGGTATTCATTTGAGGAACATGAAGCGTGAAGACTTTTGTTTTGAAGTTTCGTTTTCTCTTTCTTGAGTCATAGGAAACAACGTCTTTGTCAAAGGGGTCGAGAAATACTAAGGAAAAATTTCCATGTGATGCTCAACTCAAAATCCTACACCTACCAATCCCTTGGTGAAGCCTTTGGAAATCTCATACAGCTCGATCAATTTCTTAAGTAGCGAGGCGAAGTTCTTCTATCGCAGAATTTATTACGGCGAGGAGTTAAGAATTCCGTCTTGGATTGACTACAGTGAGGAACATGATAGTACGAGGAATTTGAGAGTCAAATTTCCGACCGTTGTTGTCTTCTGAACTGTCCCAAAATATCTTATCCACCTAACGGTCATATCATTGAAGGGCATTTATGTCTTATCATGTCGGGCTGCTCCCTAGGCTATAAATAGCCGCCCTACAACCACTAGCTGGTTGGCTGCTCGAAGAAGAACTTGACACTTGTCATTTAAGAGCAACCCATCCTCCAGGGACTTTGGCGAAAATCATGAGTGAGGAAAAACCCAAAAACCAAACCCTACAAACCCAAAGTAATTGAGCATCACTGAAGAGATTGATCCTGCGTGGATCCGGCGCTTTTACCTTTGAAGTGCTTCTTCGGAAGGTTAGGCGTCATGGTCTAGAGAATCCAAGAGGAATTGTGGATGCCGGTGACCAAGTTTGTGAAGGTTTGGAAGTGCTGAAGACTTACCACGAGTGATTGGGCCGAGTCATGTGACCTTAGTTCAAGGAGAATCTGTGAGGACTTAGTGTCTGAGCTGCGTGCTCATGTTGGGTGTCGAGGATGTGTCCTCGAGTTTAAATACTCGGCCGCTCCAACAGGGCATTACAAGCTGAGATAGCAGTTGGAACTGGTCTACAAATCATTGTCTTCACCAACCCTAACTGGTTCTATTTCCTCAACCCTTTCATTTCCTCATTCTTGTGTTGAGTGTTCATTCATATCTCGTGTTTGAAGACTTTGGTGAAGACTTTCTCAATTTCCTCAGTTCAATTTCTTGATCTGTTTGTCTTCATCTTGTGTTATCCTGTGTTTACGCTTTCGTACTCTTTGATTGTCTTCATTTCATCATGATGACCATGCTGCATTCTCTTATGCTTACTTCGAGTACTTATTCGCTGCAAGTAGTTCTTAAGCTTAGGAATTTCCTCACCGCAAATTCCTCGGTGAAGAATTCATAAAAATCGCCTATTCAGCCCCCCTCTAGTCGATATACGCACTTTCACTATGAAGAAAATCTGGGTTCCCAAGAAGTGCCTTGAAAGTCTTGGTGAATGTCCTCATGACACCACAGTGAAGAATAGGAACCCCAGATCAAACTCTTCATATGGACCAAAATTCTTCATATGGATCCAAGTCCTCATCTGGACCAAATTCCTCCACATGGATCAAAGTCCTCATATGATTATCATCGTGCTAACAACTCTGTTTACTGAGGTAGAGCCAAGGGCTATGAATATTGCATTATTCTTCAAACAAATATGTTCATAAGTCCCGAAGAATTTCTACCTTATTCATATGCTTACCTAACCCCTCTTATGTGAAACAAAATGGATTGGCCTCTATGCCACCATTCTCATATGGAGCTAGTAGAGTGATGAACTCTTTGCCACCCCTTGAGATGTGGGTGGTGAAGAAAAGAACTAATCTCTTCTGCAGGGTCGGGCCTCGGGCGTGCTTTAGCGTCGAGAAGAATTTCTTTGGCGGCGACAAAAATTCTGAAAGGGCCTTGAGGCTAATCATGAAGAAATGAACTTTCATTTCACGTCCTCATCTTGCTTATACATTATCTTGCTGATGAAATTCATCGATGAAATTGATATCATATTCTTCCTTGATGAAGTATATGAGATCGTAAGTTACACTAATTCATCTGCGGATGATCAACCCCAAAGCCAATGAGTGGGTCCTCGATAGTGAATGTACAAATCACATTGGTGACAAGAATCTATTGATGGATGCTCCTTATCACCGTCACATCTGAAGCATATCATCTTTTGACAAAGGCAAAAGTCGGTATTGGGTCTTGGTAAGGTTGCGATCTCTAGGGACATACACATGGACAAAGTCATGCTTGTTGAGTCCTTAGGATACAACCTCATGTCGATCTCAATGCTTTGTGATCTTGATATGGTTGTTGTCTTTGGCAAATATCGTTGTGTTGTGATCATGGGCTGACAATTCCAAAGTCTTGAAGGCTTTAGGAGAGGAGACTTGTATATTGTTGATTTCTCTATGGACCACAACCAGCCGTGTGTCTACTTGCAAAAGCTTGAAGGCTGGCTATGGCATCGACAACTTAGTCACGAGGCATGAGGAATTTACGCACTTGCAAGAAGAAGCATGTCATTGGCATTGAGAATGTCAAATTCCTCAAGGATCACTTGTGTGGAGCACTGTGAAGCTGAAAAAATGACCAAGGCCAAGCATCCGGTGAAGACTATCATGACCACTACTCGTCCATTGAATTGCTTCATGGACCTCTTTGGTCCTAATCATTACTCAGCAGTCACTAATGATGCATCTCTATATGGCTTTGTTATTGTTGATGATTACTCTCGTTACACATGGGTACACATTGTTACTTACAAAAATGAAGTGCGGAAGTCTTCAAGCGATTTTCCTCGAGGGCTTCAACCAACTTTGGTGTGAATATCGAGGCACATCGGGAGTGACAATGGGACTGAGTTCAAGAATTCCGGTCTTGATGACTATCTTGATGAACTTGGTATTACTCATGAGTTATCGCTCCCTACTCTCCCAAATAAAATAAGTGGTGGCATGAAACGAGAACTCTTGTTGAGATGGCACTACTATGCTTGATGAATACAAGGCCTAAATCATTTTTGGATTGATCACAATTGATACCCGCGTGCCCACATCATCAGCGAGTATATCTTCACAAATTCTTCAAGAAGACTGCCTATGAACTCCTCAACGACAAAACCCAATGTGAGTTATTTCAAAGTTTTGATGCTAAATCTTGGATTAGAGATCCTCATCACAATGCTAAATTGCACCGGCACATGAAGGTTTATGCTTGAGTTGGAAAGGACTAGCGCACCTCTGAGTCTTCAACATCGCTCTTCACAAGATTATTGAAGCTTTAGATGTCTTGTGATTCGATGAAACTAATAGCTTGCAAAGAGAAGCACCTATGCATCGATAGATGAACTAGCACCAAAGGAATCTATCAAGTTCAAGGCTCTCTTGAGGATGTCATTCCCTCTTGAAGAATCTGCTGAAGAATTCATTCCGAGGACATTGAACGTCATTTGATGCACGAAAGAAAATGGTGCTAAAGAATGCGATCAAATTCCTCGTGACAACTTGACTCATCCTCGCGTTGCAAAAAAGAAGTGCAAATTGACAAGATCTTGAAGATGACATTGAAGCACCGAGGTCCTCTCACTGCGCTCAAAAGCTTCACATTTATCTAACTTTTGTGGGCACTATGCTTTTGTCTCTATCCAGCCCAGGCCACTAAGGTAGATGAAGCATTTCGGGGCTGGAGTGGATTCAGGCCGCATAAGAAAAATTACATCTGGTTCGAGGCTCAACAGTGTAGGGAACTGGTCAAGCGTCCGGATCTCGCAAGCATAATATCATTGGCACAAAGTGGATCTATGTAACAAGCAAGATGAAAATGGCCTTGTGGTGAGGAATAAGGCATGACTTGTAGCTCAAGGCTACACCGGGAGTTGAAGGAATTGATTTTGATGAAACTTTTGCACAATTTGCTAGACTTGAGGCTATTAGCATAATACTTACTTATACTGACCATCATAATATCACTTTATATCAAATGGATGTGAAAAGTGCATTCCTCAATGGTAAGCTTGAGGAAGAAGTATATGTTACTCAACCCCGAGTTTTGAGAATCCAAGAATCCAAACAAAGTCTTCGGACTCAAGCAAGGCCCTCTATGGCCTCAAAGCGAGGCCCACAGTGATGGTATGATACATTGAAAGAATTCTTCGTGAAGAATGACTACACCGGTTCACTCAACCTACTCTCTTTACTAAATCATATGATGGCGAACTGTTTGTTATTGCCAAATATATGTGATGATATTATCTTTGGCTTATCTTGACCAATGTTATAGTCATGAATTTGCCTATATGATGAGTGAAAGATATCAAATGTCTATGATGGGAAGTTGAAATTCTTCTTAGGTCTTCAAATTAAATCAACAACACAATGGCATATTCATATCTGGGAGAAATACCTCAAAGATGTTACGAAGAAATTCGGCATACCCAAGATTTCCAAACGTCAAAATTCCTATGCCCACAAATGGCCATCTATGCAGCGATAGAAATGGTATTGACTTGATCACAAAGGTATACCGCTCCATGATTGGTTCTCTATTGTACTTATGTGCATCTAGGCGAGATATAATGCTTAGTGTTTGCATGTGTGCCGATTTCAAACTACTGCTAAAGGAATCACCATAAAGGCTGTGGAAGCATATTCTTCGATATCTAGCTCACACCCTGTACTAGGATTATGGTACCACTAGGGCTCTACTTTTGATCTCATTGGATATTTGACTCTGATTATCTTTGGTGATCGTGTGGACCGCAAGTCAACATCTGGTACTTGTCATTTCCTAGGGCGATCTTTGGTCTCTTGGTCCTCGAGAAGAAGCAGAACTACGTATCCGCATGTCTGCGGGTACATTACATTTCTGCTGGTTCTTGTTGTGCTCAATTGCGCATGGATAAAGCAAACTCCCAAGGACTACGGCATCAACGTGAAGAATGTGCCTCTCTACTATGACAATGAGAGTGCCATCAAGATTGCTCACAACCAGTTCAGCACTTTCGAAGACAGACACATTTCAGATTCTTCATCATTTTCTTCAGTGATCATGTGTTGAAGGCGACATCTCCGCCGATCATGTAAGAGGCGAAGAACGATTCTAATGGAATATCTTCACAAAGCCCTTGGATGAGAAGAGATTTATGAAGTTGCGGTGTGAGAGCTAAATATCTTAGAATCTTCAAATGTTCTTTGAAAAGGACACATCACGACACTTATCTGAGAATTGATGACTTAGATATGCACACATGAATGAAAGCGTTTTTCTTCAATCAATGAAGAATAACACTCTAAGTGTGAAGAAATTAATGAAGAATTTGATTCTCGAGAACCCTCGACAATTATGCGGTGTAGAAATCATCATTCTTATCACGATTGAGGTCATAGCCACCACCAAAATTGAAAATCTTCAATTTGAGTTTTTCATCGATTTTGAAATTCTTCAGTTTTCAAATTCTTCAACTTTGCAAAATCTTCCAGTGTTTTCGTCGTTTTTCTTAGTTGGCTATATATATATATATATGGAGTTTATGTCCTCTCTGACATTCACTTATGGCTATTTCTTCAAGTTACTTTTTACGCTAAGTGAATGTGATCGGACCCTTCCCCCTCTATGCTATACTCAACCCAAGCTATTCACAAATTCTTCATGTGCGTTCTATTTGAAACTTCGTTCAAAATCTTCACTTTGTGTCCTTGCATATTTGAAGAAATTGCGAGCGGAACTTTTTAACTTATCTTATCCAAATTTTTGGCTTTGCCGCTCAAACCGTTCGCATCCCACGATAAACTTATCTATTCACCCACGATCTAACACAATCTCCACTTTTTGATGCGTGGGTGACACATGTCAGCGAATGAGGAAGAATGAGGAGCACGTTAGGTCCAAAATCTTGAGCGAACAGTTTTTCACCGTGGCTATATATACCCTCTTCCCTTCCTCACTTCCTTTACTCCTCTCGACCGCTCTCTCTCGCTTTCGAGCTTCTCAAACCCTAACGCCGCTTCGCTACTCCCATCGTCGCCCGGTGAGGAAGAGCTGCCTCGACTCAACCTAAATTTGCCCGGTATTCTTCGCCGACCCTTGGAAATCTTCACTCTGCACGCCGCCGTAGCTGTCTTCCTCCGCCGAGTTAGGGCGTGGAGGAGATCTGTACACAGCGAACTTCCCACTTGTTCTTCTCGGTTAAACAGTGTTCTTCAGTTCGGAGTAATTAAAAGTTACTTTTATTACTCGCTTTGATTCTCAAACCTTCTGAAAAATCTTCAAAATGTGTTCTTCTTCAAATCTTCACACATATGAACACCTCAAACAAAATATGCTCTTGATTGGTTTCTCTAAGCAATGATTTTCTTCAAGATTCCTCAATTGTGTGGATCCTCGATCTATACAACTCTGGAACCTAAGACAAAGATCGCTTAGTGAAATTCTTCAAGGCTCATCTGGTCAAATTCCTCAAACAGTTCTTTTTGAAAAACCTTACGAGGCATATGACCTCTCCAAATTCCTGCAACTATACTACATTCACGGTACTCATGTCCGTTCTGAATCACTAGAATCTCATCAACTTAACTCATTTGCAGCGTTCCTCGAAGAAAAGTTGCATACTTCTTGAGAGAATTCGATTGTTCAAATTCCTCGGTGAAGAATATGGCGAAAGGAAACAAGCCACGAAAAGGAGGAAAGAGGCTGAGGTCATGACTGCTTCGAGATACTGAGGACATCTTGCTGACTATTGCAAACTGATGAAGCCAAGTTTGGCAAGGAAAACAAAAATCAGCGCAAGGTGCGCATTAGAGGATTGAAAGGAGATGGGAAAGGGAATGGAGGGAGCATAGATATGTTACTCCAAAGTACATGAAGAAATTCACATTGAATCCTCCATGCCCAAGAGCTCCATTGGCACAGGCCAAGAAGCGACCCCCAGACATCAAGCGTGGTGAGGATTTTCTGAAGAATGGGCCAGCGCCAAGCCAAATTGGCAAGACAAGCCAAGGAGGCGGTGAGGAAATTTAATGAGGACTACACTCTGCTGCCTTCCTGAGGCCTCTGTCAAGCCAAGAAAATCTATGGCAAAAAGCACGCACACAAGCCAAGTGCTTCAACAGCAATGCCCTCACAGTCAGAATCTTCAATGCCCTCACGGCCAATTCCTCATCTGCCCTGCTCCTCCCAAATCCTCGGCTCCTACAAAGTCCTCGGCAGCTCCTCCAAAGTCCTCGGCTGTCCATCGGCCCACGTGCCAAGGACTGCGAGCATCTCGATTGCCTCACGGTGTCTTAGCAAGCTCCTCGGCTGCACAAATTCTTCATCGAGGCCCCTCTGCCCGAAGAAAAGGCAATGTTGGGCGAGGTCCTCGGCCAAGTCCGAAGAAAAGCAGTGCGCCTTCCAAGTGCCATCGATGATGAAGCTGATGATGATGAACTTGTAGAAATCATCGAGACCGACAAGAAAGGGCGCTAGAGCCAAAGGCACACTGTGCCACTACTTTTGGATCAAGGCGATCCTCGAGTACATTGATCTCGGCACAGGATCCGAGAGACACCTTTACTGATTTTCATATGACACTGGACAAAGTCACATCTTGACCCATTTCATCTCGAAGAGAAATGGAAATTTGAGAAGGCAAAGCGGATCAAGAAGGCTCAATTCAGGAAAGAAGTTCACGAGGAAAAGCGTTGTCGAATGACAGCGAGAACTCCTCAAGATCCGAGTCTGAAATCAAAACCCTAAGTGATAACTTTGATGCCTATTATGCTGATTGGTAAGGAGCCAAAGTCAGATTTGTCAATCGACAAAAAGTTCAAATTTTGCAGCCTCAGCGCAACAAGAAATTCCTCGGTGGAGCCTCTGCTCAGCTATTTGAAAATACCGTCACGATGATTTTCAACTCTTGAAGACAATGCTAGTTCGGCTGATGACTCCATTCCAGCCTTGAAGAAATTGCCGGGGCATCCACTAGTGAGTGCGCTGAAAAAGCCCGAAGAAGTCAGAACATGAAGAAATTCAACTAGATTCCTCGGCTCCTCCTCGCCTACACCAACTCCAATCCTTCCATCTACATCGATGTGAAGAAGACCAAGGTCTGAGGCGAGCTGCTTGTGAAGAAAAGGAAAGCATCAAGTGCTTAGAATCTTCAACCGAATAAAATGAAGCCTATGACAAGCTCTTTTGAAAATCAATCGATGTTGTTCCAATTTCCTCCATTCCATCAAAGGACCTTGTTCCTTTTGGTGAGATATGAGATCCCAAGCGGATCGATGAAGAAAATCATTTTCTTTGCTTCGTCGGGAGCAGATTGATGAAGAAATTGATGTGGATAGAATCCCTTCAACACCAATCATTTCCTCGCCTATGCCTCGGTTCACAGGTGAAGAGTGGTGTTGAAAAATTGAAGGCGAAGATGTGGATATTGGATGCACCACCTTGTGATGAGCGATGACTTTTGGGAAAGTCAGCATCCCAATTCTCCTCTTCACCCCAATCCAACAAATTCCTCGGTCCCTGCACCATTGTTCAAGCTGGGCTCTGAAGAAACTCATCCCTCCCTCTATGCATGAAGAAATTCTAGCCACTAAGCTGAAGAACACACTGCTTGCTGATCCTATTAACACTTGTGCACATGAAGGAACCAGCTTCTATTCCTCTGTGCTATTCAACAAAGACAAAGTCTTGATCATGCACATATTCCCCATGTGGACATGGAATCTCTGCCGGAGCTTTGAGCCAGTCCTCGGTGTTCTTCATGATGCGGGACTCCTAAATTTCTGCTTGACATACTGTGATTGGAATGAAGAACTTATTCTTCAATTCTATCGCTGCATATCATTGGAGGCGAAGATGTGAACTCATGGGTGTTGGTGGATGTG
>JAHIAM010012719.1:0-12062 GCA_021605205.1 Aegilops longissima
GCGATTACCGAAAGGTAATGTGCCTTTAGCGCATGAATGCGACACAAGTTCAAGTGCGTGAGCTGGGTAGTTCTCCTCGTGAGGCACAACTGCCGAGGCATAAGCAACCACTGCGCTCTTGCATTAGGACACCGCCTAATCCTTGTGAGAAGCGTCGCGATAAATGTGAAGTCCTTCTTAGTATCGGGAGGAGCTAACCTTTGGGCGGTTGATCGACTTGTCCTTGAGTTCAGAAACTTTCACGACACTTATCATCCATTGGAACTTGGGCCTTTATGCAATAGATTAGTCGGAGGCAGGCAATCTTGGAGAAGTTCTCGACGAATCGCGGCAATAGTGGCGAGACGAAAAACTTCGACTTATGCGTTCTTGGAGGTCAATCGAGAATAGCTGAACTTCGTTCGGGGTTGGCCAACTACCATCCTTAGAAATGACATGCCCAAGATAGGTTACTTGGGAAGCGAATTCACACTTGGAGAACTTGGCATAGAGTTGATGCTCTCGTAGCTTTTCGGCACAAAGGCGAAGATGTTCAGCATGTTCTTCTTCATTCTTGGAATAGATCGAGGATATCATCCGGATAAACCACGACGAACTTGTCGAGGTAATCCATGAATATATAGTTCATCGAGTGAGAGAAGGTGGCTGGAGCATTGGTTAAGCGAAGACATGACGGTGTACTCGTATGAACCATAACGAGTCACAAATGCGGTCTTGGGGATATCCTCCTCACGAACACGGATCTGGTGGTAACCCAACCTCAAGTCGAGTTTGAGAACAACAGCGAACCAGCCGAGTTGATCATAAAGATCATTGATCAGGAAGAGGATACTTATTACGAATGGTAGCTTGATTTATGGGACGGTAGTCTTGAACCAATCGGTTTGTCCCATCCTTCTTCTTGACAAAGAGAAGGTGCTCCCCAAGGAGAGCAACTTGGCGGATGAAACCACTTTGAAGAGATTTGTCGATTTCCTCCTTTAGCTCAAGGAGTTCATGCGGTGACATCTTGTAGGGCCGTTTGGCTATAGGAGTGGTGCACGGTTTCAAGTCGATGGAATTCACAGCCCTAGCGAGGGAATCCTGGAAGTTCTTGAGAGAGCGTCTTGGAAATGCATAAGCAGCGAGGAATGTTTTCAATTCCCTCGAGGTGCGGCGTTCAATGCATTCAATGCATAGAGCCTTGCCTCGGCATTTTGAACGAACGAGCATTGTAGCTACGATTTCATCGGAAAGGTGCAGCAGATGGGCGGTCTTAGTGGGCATAAGCGATTGTCGCCGTATGCGCTTTCAACCAATCCATCCCAAAATGAGGTCGATGCTACAAGACTTTAGACGATAGGAGAGACAAGGAATTCCATTCCTTCGATTTCAACGGGACGTCGTTGCAAATCATGGAAGTCCGACATTGGCCCTGAGGGTGTGTACTAATAGTGAGGCATTCATGTCTTAGCTTTTAAGGCCATGCATGAATGCAAAATCTTGAGACATGAATGAATGTGATGCTCTGAATCGAATAAAAGCAGATCACGAGTCTTGAATTTCTGAAGGGTACCCATCACGATGGCAGGCTGGTCTTGAGCTTCATTCGGTTCAACGTGGTTGGCTTTGAGCTTTCCCATAAGACTTGCCGGTGTTGTTGCGGTTACGGTTGTTTCCACGGCCAGTTTTGGAAGAACGGTGATTACGCTCTGGTTGCATTCTCTATACGGTGCCACGGCTGTCACTTTGAAGCATAAGCCATTATTGGGAGTGGGAGCAGGGAGCTTGGGGTGGCGGAGTGGAAGCTTGGCTGCTTAGTTGAAAGCGGCGAGGTGTAGCATAGTTCGCTTTGAAGCGGAGGCATTGGGCTGGTACATGCTATTGGGAATCCATATCTTGCAAGCCTGCGAGGGCGGGCCCGAAGATGAGCGGTGTCACGATTGCGCTGTTAGAGCTCTGGTATTCCTGCCGAGACGGTTTCGACATTGATAGCTTTATTCACCAATGTGGCGAAATCAGCAAAAGTCGTGCACTAGAAGTGCGAGCTTGATGTCGACTTGAAGTCCGTCACGGAACTTCTCTTGTCTGCGTGCATCGGTTGCAATATCCTCTTGACATAGCGAGACAAGTCCAAGAACTCTGTGATGAAGCTTCAGATCTTGTTGCCTTGGGTGAGGTTGCGGAACTCACGCTTCTTCCGGTCCATGACCCCTTGAGGAATGAAGCGAGCGAGAAGCACACGGAAGTCTGGCCGGTGATGAGTGTCCCAAGCTGGCGATCTGCGGTGGCTGTCCCACCATTGAGCTGGGTCCCTTGGGAAGAAGGAAGCAAAGGTGACATAGGCGGCAGGGGGTACATTAGCAGACTCCATCTCATAGGTGATGTCACGAGGCGAGTCCTCGACATCCGTGGCTGAGTTGAGCTGCGATACGCTGGGAGTTCGACGTATGAATTCTGCGAGTTGTTCCGTTTGGGTCTTTGGTTCATATTGGAAGCGAGGCGAGCCATCATATTCTCCATGGCTGGCGATTCATCTCGAGCTGTTGGATCATACCAGCCATGTACTCGGCGGTGGTGGAAGGTTGTCACCACGACCACGACTGCTGGCCTAACCATCCTGCTATTAAATAACGAGGGTAGTTCAGCATTTGAGAAGATAAGCAAAGACAAGAATCATTCATGATGAAACACGCATAATGAAAGCGAGCATGATGGAAACTACAAAGTAGTTCGCATATCTTACAAAAGGAATCATGCATAGAGTTCGATACATAGAGTCGATACATAGACTACTACATCATAGGCGGACAGCGAGCTCATGAATACATCAAATGCTAACAAGCAAGCCTACATCAGTCCCACAGATGCTTGCGGAGGTAGCTTTGAAAGCTAGTAGTCTGCGGTGGATAGTCCTCCAGTCGGTGACACGAGGGCAGCGGATACTCAGGTGCTGAATCCGGCGTCCGAGTGGCGAGAAAGGACCAAGTGCGGAGAGTAGCCTCCACGTCGGCCAACCAACTCCACAGGGCATCACGGTCTGGCGGGGTAGATCGCGAAGCAGCGGCAGCTCTCGGAGCGGACAAAGGGGTGCATCGGCGTCGAACCGCAGTAGAGAGTGCTTGACGGGTGATGTACAACTTCGTGGCGAAAACTCGGTTAGCTCGATCCAGCCCATCGGCATGCGAGAACAAAGTTACGATGGTGAAAAAGCTCTCTGGTAGCGATGGTGTGAGCAGCGGTGTAGTAACCCTCCTCACCAACATCGAGAAGCGATAGCAATGTGCACGAAGGGAGGTGTCAACTCTCGATACTACTGCGAAGGCGTGTCGGTCGCATAAGCGACATCGTGGTACTGCCATATCGATGGTCACTCCAACACCATGTGCGGTGTGCGCCAGTGAGTGGACTACGTACTCCGAGAGTAGAGGTGGGCGATGGCGGTACTTGCTCTGGTTGTAGTCTGGTACTCCTCATAGGCGGTGTACTCGGGGTGCGGCGATAACCCGAGATAGGTCATCATCTTGGCTAGCACTTGAGTGATCCCGAGCACCAATGGCGTCGTGTGGCGCACGACCTGCCTCGTGGGTTCCATCGAAAACAAAGAGCGTTTCAAAAGGAGTCAAATGGAGGTGGAAATTGTTCAATTACAATTCCAAAAGCGACTAAGGCTATATCCATCTTGGGGTGAATGCGGTCACGGGATCCTAGTGATAGTTAGTAAAATTGTTTAACCGAGTAGAAGAGTTGAGCCCGAGTAAAGGTCGAGGAGTAAAAGATCCTAATACCACCCGATGGCGGCGTGGGCCGTAAGGCACACGCCAAGTTAGTAAAAAGTTTTGCAATGCTAGACTCTTGGCGAGGAGTGTGGAAGGGATTCCTCTGGGCGATCGGCTCATACCAACTTGGCGCCCTCGATTCAATCGTACACTAATCATGCGCAAATGTATGCGATCAAGATCAAGGACTCACGGGAAGATATCACAACACAACTCTACAAATAAAATAAGTCATACAAGCATCATAATACAAGCCGAGGGGCCTCGAGGCTCGAATACAAGTGCTCGATCATAGGCAGTCGTGGAAGCAACAATATCAGTCTGGACATAAGTTAAACAAGGTGCCATAAGATGGCTAGCACAAACTGGGATCTGTTCGAAAGAGAGGCCTCCGACAGGATCCTCCTAGGTCCTCTGAGTGCGTCGTCGGCGGGCTGCGTAGTAATGCGCCTCGGAGTAGTAAAGCGTAGCGGTGGCGTCGGATCCGGTCTCCATCGTGATTACACAATCGAATAGAATAGGGAAAAAGGGGAACAAGGCAACGTGAGTACTCATCCAAAGTACTATTAAACGAACTACACTACATATGCATGGATATATGTAAGGCCATATCGGTGGACTGAACTGCGAGAATGCGAGAATAGAGAAAGGCCTAGTCCTAACGAAGACTAGCATCTTCGGAATCCACCATCTTGCGACAAACAAGAGGAGTAGAGTAACATAACAAAGTAGCGATGGTGTTATCAACCTCGGCGAGATCCTTCCTCGACTCCTGCGAAAAGAAATCGAGCCATACTATCCGATTATCGGCACAATCCAAATCTCGCAAATCAATGCTCATATCCATGTCTCATCTCAAGTAACATTCTAGTTGTATCGATGGGGATACAACTCCAGCGTCCGTTACGTAGGACGGGCTATCGATAGATGTTTTCTTCCTGCGGTGCACCAACACCACGCTCGCCAACTCGGCGGACACACTTTCGGGTCATGCCGGCCTCGGTCAAACTCGCCAACCCGACCTAGGCAATAGAGGCAAGGCCGGACTAAACCTATGCCCCGGTCATGGGCCATCTCCGGGAACTCACGCTTGCTTGGCGGGGAAGCAGACCTAGCCTAAGAGCGTTCCGCCCAATCCGTCAGCTATTGACGTCTAATAAGCCGGTGATGTATCTGCCGAAGCATATACTTAGCGTGATGGTTAGTGCTATCGGGCGGAGGCCTTGGATCAAATATCCAAATCGTAGTGGATTAGGCAGCGGGTACAAGCGGAACTCAGAAGATGTGACCCGTTGCCCGTCTCGAGGACTTGTGGCAAGGGCTAGGAATGCCGGCCACGCCTTAAGTATCTCGCGGGCACCCTCAGTCAACCCGTCTCCCATCACTGCAAATTAAGCAGCGGTACCTCGAAGTCGACGTCTTTCCAAATAGATGGTAAAAGTCAAGTAACCGTGAGTCCAAACATCAAGGGAAAACACAGGAATCACCCGGTGTATTCCACTCAATGTAGTCGTCAAGGTGAACATAAGAGGATTCACCCTCGAGGTCCACACTTGAGGGTTGCCGAAGTCGTGTCGGAAGTGGTTAGGAGGAAAATCACCCTCGATGTCCTACCGGATAGCTATACTCGAGGTTAATATCGGAGGTCTTGTAGAGGTTTCACCCTCGGTTCTCGATAGTAACCTAGTAGTGTCGAGCAACTAAGGGGAAGTGATGTGCGGTGTGGGCTGGTCTTGATCCGTTGATCGGGTCTTCAATGATGAAGCGAGGGGCAAAAGGACAAGGTGGGGGTCCGTGGGTCTCTAACCAACCTATACTAAGCGTTTAGGATAAGCGGTAGGTAACAAAGCGAGGTTACAATAAGCAGGCTATACAGAAATAGACAAACAATAGATAACAAAATCTAATGCAAGCATGAGAGAATAGAATGGGCGATATCGGGATGTTCAAAGGGGGCTTGCCGGTTGCTACGGCAAGAGAGTGATCGTCGACCTTTGTGAGTCGGCGGCCGATTGCGTCGGTCTCGTAGTCTTAGAAGAGAAGGGAAGAAACAATGAATACCCGATGGATGCATAACGATGCATGACATGCCAAAGCGATGCTAGGCGTGCCCTAACGTGGTAAGAAAAGTCTTTGGTTTGAAAGCATCCAGGGAAGTTATCCGGTTCGGACGTCTTCATCTGAGATGAACGGAGGAAAAGTTTCAGAGTTCGATAGGTTAGGGCGTGCGGTGGGCGAGCAATTGCGTATCGAATTCGTCTCGTCGTTACGAGCAACTTTCATGTTGAAAATATTTTAATCCGGATTCCGGTTAAAAGTTATAATTATAAAAGGTTTTATTAATTTAGGAATTTTAAAATTAATTAATTAATTTGAAAGCATTTATGACATCGGCATGAGGTCATCTGCGTCATCGAAAGCAGGGTTGACAAGTCAACCTGCAGGGTCCCAATGTCATCACTATTAAGCTAATTAGCCTAATCAGTTAATTAATCTTAGTTAATTAAGTTAACTAATGATTAGTATTAATTAATCCAAGATTAATCGGTTTAATTAATTACCCAATTAATTAGCTAATGATTAGGTTTAACTAATCGAAATTAATTAGTTTAATTAATTACCTATTAATTAATTAATTAATTATTTAGTTAATTAGTTTAATTACTTTTAATTCATTTAAATCATTTTTTGATTCATTTAAATAAAACATTTCTTTAGCGTTTTTTGAGGTGGGGCCCCTAATTGACACGTGGCCCTTGGCTGGTGAGTGAGTCTGGTGCCCTCGGTTGACCTGACAGAGCCCGGGGTGGCCGGCAACGGCAGGCCAGCAGGCGGCAGAATGGCCACCCGGCCCGGGCAGCAACGCCGGTGAAAGGCGATGGGCGGAGGTGAGGCTCGGCGAGCGGCCGGATGAAGGGATCAGGGGCCGTGGAGGGGGCTCGGGAAGGGGATCGGAGGCGGGGCTCGGGCCCTCATGCGTCCTGACAAGGCCAGACAGGGGAAAAGGCGGGAGAGGGAGGGCCTGGTGGCAGGGAACCGTCGAACCTCGAGGTCGGTCCGCTGGGCGAGAGAAGCAGGGAGGGCGTCGGAAGGGGGCCGGAGGGCCGGGAGGGCTGTCCTTCTGGCGGGCCGGGCAGACCGGCGAGGAGAGGAGGCGGTCGAGGCTCAGAAGTCGGTCTCGGCCTGCGTGGAGGAGGCGAGGCGTCGAGGGGAGGCGTCAGGAGCGGGCAGGCCGAGGCGTGGGCCCAGGAGCGGACCCGGCATGATCGCCGGCTCAGTGGGTGAGGGGAGGGGCTTGCAGGGCGTGGAAGGAGGAGGGAGCGGGGCAGCGAGGCAGCCGAGTCGCCGGCGGGAGGAGTCGGTGGGCTCGGTCCCGATCGGATCGGTCGGGACCGAGGGGGCGGCGTGGGGAAGAGTGGGGGCGGTTGGGGGTTAGGGTTTTCCTCGGGGATAAGGAGAGGTTGGCCGTTGGGCACCTGGTGGGTGGCCAGGAGGAAGGAGATGGGCCAAGGGGAAGTGGGAGGGGGCGGTTTGGGGGCGGTGGGGTTTATCCTCCAGTTATTTTTCTTTTATTATTATTATTTTTTATGATTGAAGCACGATGGGGGTTCTTGTTGCAAACCATCCGGCGTTACATCCCATCTCAGATTTCATGGCTTCCAGCCATTTTCGAATCTGGGCTCACCATCCTTCTTCATAGTTCGTGGGTTCGCCATGGTCAAGTAACATGACTTCGAATAAGATTACCGTACCACTCAATCGTATTTTACTCTGGTTGACCTCTGATTCATTAGTAACTTGATCGAAGCTTTATGATCATCATCATTAGTTTCCTCACTAATTGGTGTAGTTTCACGGAACCATTTCTTGTGATGAACTACTTTCAATAAGGGGCGGATCTGATTATCTCATCAAGTTCTACTTTCCTCCCACTCACTTCTTTCGAGAGAAACTCCTTCTCTAGAAAGGATCCGAATTAACAGAAAATCTTGCCTTGGATCGTGATAGAAGGTTTACCATCTCCTTTGGGTATCCTATGAAGACACATTTTCCGATTTGGGTTCGAGCTTATCGGTTGAAGTTTCTTTACATAAAGACCCAAACTTTAAAAGCGACAACTTTGGTTTCTTGCCAAACCACAGTTCATAAGCGTCGTCTCAGCGTTTTGCGGTGTCCTATTCAACGTGAATCGGCCGTCTCTAAGCATAACCCCAAAAGCGATAGCGGTAAATCGGAAATAGACATCATAGATCGCACCATATCTAGTAAAAATGCGATTCGACGTTGGACACACCATTTCTCTATGGTGTTCCGGGTGGCGTGATTAAAACTATTCCACATTGTTTCAAATGTAAACCAAACTCGTAACTCAAATATTCTCCTCACGATCGATCGTAGAAACTTTATTTTCTTGTTACGATGATTTTCCACTTCACTCTGAAATTCTTTGAACTTTTCAAATGTTTGATTTGTGTTTCATTAAGTAGATATACCCATATCGCTCAAATCATCTGTGAAGGTGAAAATAACGATACCGCGCGTGCCTCAACATTCATTGGACCACAAACATCGGTATGTATGATTTCCAAAAATCATTGCTCGCTCCATAGTTGGAGACGGCGTTTTGGTCATCTTGCCCATGAGGCGCAGTTCAAAGTACCAAGTGATTCATAATCAAGTGATTCGAAGCCCATCGGATGGAGTTTCTTCATCGTTTTACACCGATATGACCTAAGCGGGTTGCCACAAATAAGTTGCACTATCATTATCAACTCTGCATCTTTTGGCTTCAACATTATGAATATGTGTATCACTCTGTCGAGATTCAACAAGAATAGACCATTCTTCAAGGGTGCATGACCATAAAGATATTACTCATATAAATAGAACAACCATTATTCTCGATTTAAATGAATAACCGTCTCGCATTAAACAAGATCCGGATATAATGTTCATGCTCAATGGCACCAAATAACAATTATTTAGGGTCTAAAACTAATCCGAAGGTAGATGTAGAGGTAGCGTGCCGACGCGATCACATTGACTTTGGAACCATTTCCCACACGTCACCTCGTCCTTTGCGATCTTTCGTCTATTCCGTAGTCCTGTTTGAGTTGCAAATATTAGCAGAACCGATATCAAATACCAGTGCTACTCGAGCTCTAGTAAGGTACACATCAATAACATGTATATCACATATACCTTTGTTCACCTTGCCATCCTTTTATCCGCCAAATACTTGGGGCAGTTCCGTTCGATGTCGGTCTCCTTGCGGTAAAAACACTCGTTTCGGGCTTAGGTCCGGACTTGGGTTTCTTCTCTTGATCGACAACTTTCTTGCTGTTCTTTTTGAAGTTCCTTCTTCTTCCCTTTGCCCTTTCTTGAAACTAGTGGTCTTGTTGACCATCAACACTTGATGCTCTTTCTTGATTTCTACCTCCAGCTTTTAGCATCGCAAGAGCTGGAATTGTCTTAGTCATCCCTTGCATATTATAGTTCATCACGAAGCTCTTGTAGCTTGGTGGCGATGATTGGAAATTCATCATGACACTATCATCGGAAGATTAACTCCCGCTGAATTAAGTGATTGTTATACCCGGACATTTTGAGTATGTGCTCCTTGGAACTATTCTCCTCCATCTTGCAGCTATAGAACTTATTGGAGACTTCATATCTCTCTCGGGCATTTGCTTGAAATATTAACTTCAACTCCTGGAACATCTCTATGCTCCATAGCGTTCAAACGTCGTTGAAGACCGGTTCTAAGCCGTAAAGCATGCTGCTTGAACTATAGAGTAGTCATCATCTGCTTTGCGAGGCGTTCACAACTTACGCTCGGCATCTGCGCGAACTGTCACCGGGTGCTTCGGGCGTAATTTTTACGTGCACAATGAGGATAATCCTCAATTCGGACCCGATCCGTGTAATTCTACCATCATCTTTCAACTTTGCTTTCTCAAGGCATTAAAATTCAACGGAACAACAGAGCCATCTATCTCGTAAACATAGACAAGCAAAATACTATCGGTACTAAGTTCATGATAAATTTAAGTTCAATTAATCATATTAAAAAAACTCCCACTTGGAGACATCTCTCTAGTCATCTAAGTGATCACGTGATCCATATCAACTAAACCATGTCCGATCATCCGTGAGGCGGAGTAGTTTCAATGGTGAACATCACTATGTTGATCATATCTACTATATGATTCACGTTCGACCTTCGGTCTCCGTGTTCGAGGCCATATCTTATATGCTAGGCTCGTCAAGTTTAACTTTGAGTATTCCTGGCGTTGCAATGTTTTGCACCGTTGTAGATGGACGTAGAACTTATCACACCCGATCATCACGTGGTGTCGGGTACTCGAACTTTGGCGGTGCATACTCGGGAGAACACTTCTTGATAATTTTAGTGAGAGATCATCTTATAATGCTCCGTCAATCAAAGCAAGATAAGATGCATAAAGGATAAACATCACATGCAATCAATATAAGTGATATGATATGGTCATCATCATCTTGTGCTTGTGATCTCCATATGCAATCATGATCACCATGTCACCGGTAACATTGATCTCCATCGTAGCATCGTTGTCGTCTGCCAACTATTGCTTCTCGACTATCGCTACTCCTTAGTGATAAAGTAAAGCAATTACATGGCGTTGCATTTCATACAATAAGCGACAACCATATGGCTCCCCGATTGCGATAACTTCGGTTACAAAACATGATCATCTCATACAATAAAATATAGCATCACGTCTTGACCATATCACATCACAACATGCCGCAAAAACAAGTTAGGCGTCCTCTACTTTGTTGTTGCAAGTTTTACGTGGCTGCTACGGGCTGAGCAAGAACCGTTCTTACCTCGCATCAAAACCACAGCGATAGTTTGTCAAATAGACTCGTTTAACCTTCTCAAGGACGGGCGTAGCCACTCGATTCAACTAAAGTGGAGAGGCAGACACCGCGGTCACCTTTAAACGAGTGCTCGGGCGGTGAAACCAGTCTCGGCGTAGCGTCTGGCGTAATTCGGTCCGGGCGCTTCATCTCCATACCGCTGAACCAAAGTATGACATCTGGTAGGTAGTATGACTTATAGCCCACAACTCACTTGTGTTCTACTCGTGCATATGACATCAACGCATAAAACCAGGCTCGGATGCCTTTGTTGGGGACGTGTAATTTCAAAAATTTCCTACGATCACGCAAGACCATGTGATGGCATAGCGAGAAGGGAGAATGTCGTCCACGTACCCTCGTGAACCGAAGCGGAGCGTTATAACAAGCGGTTGATGTGTCGTCGTCTCACGATCCGACCGATCAAGCACGAGCGTACGGCACCTCCGAGTTACGCACCGTTACTCGATGGCGATCCCGGACTCGATCCAGCAAAGTGCGGGGATGAGTTCCGTCGCGACGGCGTGGTGCGATGTTGATGCTCCACCGGCGGGGCTTCGCCTAAGCTCATGACGATATGACTTCTCGGGGGCTTCGCCTAAGCTCAGACGATATGACGAAGTGGAATATGGTGGAAGGGGCACGCCGGCTAAGGAAAGATCCGTAGATCAACTTGTGTGTCATGGGGTGCCCCGTATATAAAGGAGACAAGGGGTGCGGCCGGCCTAGGAGGCGCGCTGGAGTCCTACTCCCCAGGGTAGGACTCCCCCTTCTCTAGTTGGATAAGATTGGGGAGGGAAGAGGGAAGGCGCCCCCCCTCTCCTTGTCCTATTCGGACTAGAGGGGAGAGGCGCGCAGCCACGGCGGCCTTCCTCTTCTCCTTGTGGCCCATGAAGGCCATATACCCCCGAATTCGGTAACCCCGGTGTTAAATAACATCTGTTTTCACTCGGAACCCTTGAAGTCAAACATAGGCTTCAATATATCAATCTTTATGTCTCGACCATTTGAGACTCCTCGTCATGTCCGTGATCACATCCGGGACTCGAACAAACTTGGTACATCAATACTTATAAACTCATAATGAGCATCGCCGAAGCGTTAAGCGTCCGGACCCTACGGGTTCGAGAACTATGTAGACATGACCTAGAACCATTCTCGGTCAATAACCAATAGCGGAACACGGATGCCCATATTGGTTCCTACATATTCTCTGAAGATCTTTATCGGTCGAAACCGCATAACGACATCGTTGTTCCCTTTGTCATCGGTATGTTACTTACGAGATTCGATCGTCGGTATCAATACCTAGTTCAATCTGTTACCGATAATCTCTTTACTCGTTCCGTAATACATCATCTCAACTAACTCATTAGTTGTAATGCTTGCAAGGCTTAAGTG
>JAHIAM010012725.1:0-14441 GCA_021605205.1 Aegilops longissima
TTCAACCCATTTAGCATGTCTCTGATTCAGTTTAGCTTGACTTTTAATATGTTTCAAAGATTCATGATCAGAATGTATAACAAATTCTTTGGGCCATAAATAATGTTGCCATGTCTCTAAAGTCCGAACAAGAGCATATAATTCTTTGTCATAAGTAGAATAGTTGAGACTAGGCCCTCAATTTTTCAGAAAAAGTATACAACAGGTTTGCCATCTTGTAATAACACACCTCTAATCCAATTCCACTAGCATCACATTCAAGCTCAAAAGTCTTATTAAAAGTCGGGAAGTTGGAGTAAAGGAGCATGTGTCAACTTATCTTTCAATACCGTGAAGGCTTCTTCACGTGCGGTACCCCAAACAAAGGCACATCCTTCTTTGTAAGCTCATTAAGAGGTGCAGCAATGGTGCTAAATCTCTCACAATAGAAACCAGCGAGTCCAGAAAACTCTCAAACTACGTTTTCTCTGACCAAGATGTAGGCGGAACCCTCGTGGGCGATCTTTCACGCTTGGAAGAATCCCTCGAGGAACACGAAGAGCGGCGGAAGAACACGAGGAAAACACGGGAGAGCGAGAGAGATCACTCAACCGACAAGAAAGCGATCACACAAGTGCTAGATTATCAAACACATAGAGTGGCACAAGATTCAAGGACAACAAAGGGTAGGATACAAGGGTAGCCGTTCTTCTCCATGAGGAGGTCTTGATGGGGTCCACCCTAGGAGGGTCTTGAATCCGCTTGGGGATCTTCTCCGTAGAGGTCCTGATCTCGAAGGAGAAGTAGCCAAGTGGATGAGCAAAGGCTCTCACACGAAATATGAGCAAATCCAAAGCTAACCCTAGAAAGGATGAGGGAAGGTCTATTTATAGTCTAGGACCTCCAAGGGGTAAGTTAGAGGCGAAAGCAGTACATGGGCCTCGGCGAAAGCTCTGCTACTGGCAGAGGCGGTAGTCCGTTGCTTCATGGCGGTAATACCGCTTTCAGTGATAATACCGCTTTGTGGTGATAATACCGCTTTCAATGATAATACCGCTTATCTTAATGATAATACCGCTCGGCGTCGTTCGATTCTGGAGTGTGTCGGGTTTTGCGGAAGTAGGCGGATGGAGGCGGTAGTACCGCTTGGCTCGGCTCAGCAGTAGTACCGCTTGGCTTGGATGTAGTACCGCTCCCTCTGGACTCTGCAGCTCCTTCTCTTGCTCTTGGTGTCCATCTTGGGCTGCAGCTTCTCCTAGGTTGGTTCCTTGGTACCTAAGCATGCACAACATTCAGATTGAGGTAGTAGCCATGTCTCGAGAGGGTCATATGATATTTCACTAAGGAGAGAAGTCACCTCGGTCTCGAGAGCTCGAGCTCGTGCTCTAGTCATGGGTCCTCTTGGCTCTTGATGAGGCGGTTGTGGATGCATGGGGATGATCGTGGGATGCTCGCATCATCTCCCCCCTTGGGAGAGATCCGACCTCGGATCAAAGCTTCATCTCCATGGAAAGGTGCGAGGTCCTTGGCGTTGAAGATGTCGCTCACGTTGTACTTGTCGCGGTATGTCGATCTTGTAGCGTTATCGTTGTGGCGTGCTAGTACCTTGAAAGGTCCATCGGCTCGAGGAGAAGTTTGGACTTGCGTTCTTTGGGAAGCGGTCCTTGCGAAGGTGTAGCCACACTAGATCACCAATGTTGAAGGCGATGGGTTGCTTGTTGGCGTTGAGCTTGTTTGCTTGGCGTTGTACTTGGCGCTCGATGGTGTGCCTTGTATCTTCGTGCATCTTCTTGATGTAGCTTGCTCGTTCACTTGCATCCATGTTAGTGCGCTCTTGGAAGGAAGTGGTAGAATGTCCAATGGGGACAACGGGTTGAAACCGTGAAGCGACCTCGAAGGGGACTTGCGGTAGTTGAATGTCTTGCGATTGTAGGCGTACTCGGCGATGGGTAGACATGCTTCCCACTCCTTGATGTTCTTCTTGATCAAGACACGAAGTAGAGTGGATAGTGTGCGGTTCGTCACCTCCGTTTGGCCGTCGGTTTGAGGATGGTATGCGAGGAGAACAAGAGCTTGATTCGAGCTTGGCACATAGGGTCTTCAAAAGTAACTCAAGAACTTGGCGTCACGATCGGAGCGATTGTCTTTGATGCGCCATGGAGTCATAAGATTTCCCTACAAAGAGATTTGCAACATGTGAAGCATCGTCTATCTTGTTGCAAGGAATGAAATGTGCCATTTAGAAAATCTATCCACAACAACAAAGCGGAATCCTTGCCATTTTGAGTCCTAGGCAAACCAAGTACAAAATCCATACTAATGTCTTCCCATGGTTGATATGGAATAGGAAGAGGCATGTAAAGACCATGAGATTGAGCTTTAGACTTAGCTTTGCGACATGTGTAGCATCGGTTGGTGAAGCGTGAGGCGTCATGGAACATCTTGGGCCAAAAGTAGTTGTTGGAGAGTCGGCGAATGTCTTGTCGCGTCCAAAGTGTCCCATGAGGCCGCCTCCATGAGCCTCTTGCAAAAGGAGCAAGCGAAGAAGACTCGGGAATGCAAAGTTTGTTAGCTCTCATAAGGTAACCATCCTTGATGTAATATTGTTCCCAAGGCGTGTCGTCAAACACTTAGCATAAGGAGAAGCAAAAGATGGATCATGCTCATACAAGTCTTTTATATGCTCAAAACCAATAACATTCAACTCAAGTTGAGTGACAAGCATGTTTATCGTGAAAGCGCGTCGGCAACTACATTTTCTTTACCCTTAATGTACTTGATCACATAAGGAAAAGATTCAATGAATTCACTCCATTTGGCATGGCGCTTGTTCAATTTAGTTTGACCTTTGAGGTACTTAAGCGTTTCATGATCGGTATGGATGACAAACTCATGCGGTCTAAGGTAATGTTCCCAAACATGTAGCACACGCACTAAAGCATACAATTCTTTGTCATAGATGGGATAATTAAGTTGAGCACGGAGAGTTTTCACTAAAATAAGCAATGGCTCGTTTTCTTGCATCAAAACTCCGCCAATTCGGTACCACTTGCATCACAATGAACCTCAAAAGTTTTGTCAAAATTGGGCAAAGCAAGAATCGGACATGAGTAAGCAAAGACTTGAGCTCATCAAAAGCGGTTGATTGCAAAGTTCCCCAAACAAAGGGAGTATTCTTCTTGCTCAAAGCATGCAAAGGGCGGCAATTGTGCTAAAATCTTTCTAAGCGACGATAGAAACCCATAAGACCAAGAAAACTTAGCACTTGTTGCAAATTGGTGGGTTGGGGCCAAGTTTTGATTGCTTCAATTTTAGATTCATCAACATGGACACCCTTTGAAGAAACAACAAAACCCAAGAAAACCACTTTGTCGACTCCAAAAGTGCATTTTTCAAGTTTGCATAAAGGCTTTCCTTGCGAAGAGTTTGCAACACAGATTTTACATGATTGATGTGCTCTTTCATGGTTTTGCTAAACACAAGAATATCATCAAAGTAAACCACAACAAAGACTCCAATATAAGGGAATGAAGCACATGATGCATAAGGCGCACAAAAGTGCAGGGAGCTTAGAAAGACCCATAGGCATCACTAACCACTCATATAAACCAAATTTGGTTTTGAAAGCAGTTTTCCATTCATCACCCTCTTGTATGCGTATTTGATAATAGCCACTTTTAAGATCAATTTTGAGAAAAAGTTGGCTCCACTAAGTTCATCAAGCATGTCATCTAAGCGAGGAATGGGATGCCTATATCGAGCAGTAATAGCATTGATAGGTCTACAATCGGAACACAAGCGGAAACTTCCATCGGGCTTAGGCACAAGAATAACGGAGCGGCACAAGGGCTTAGGCTTTCCGTACATGACCGTTGTCGATGAGTTGTTGTACTTGCCGTTGAATCTCCTTGGTTTCTTCGGATTGACTCGGTATGGAGCTTTGTTTGGTAGCGGCGCTCGGGGATGAGGTCGATTCGATGCTCAATGCCTCGAAGAGGAGGTAGACCGGAGGTAGCTCATCGGGAAAACATCTTGAAATTCCTGCAAAGAGATTGAAACACCAAAGGTAGCTCGTGAATGGTGTTAGTTTTTGGTTCTCCATCCTTGCACACAAGGACAAAGTGCATCACACTCGATGGGTGCTCACACACTTCTCTCATCTCACTTTTGGTGGCAAATAGAATGAGGTTTTTCTCTCTAGGCGAAGAGTCTCTCAAATTTGGCTTGTGGCTCTCACTCACTTTTGGGTGGATCACTTTCTCCTCTTTTCTCTATGATGTGTGGCTTGCTTGTCGGCTATCACTTGACTAGGAGACATAGGTCGTAGCACATACTCCTTCCCTTTCATCTTGAAGCTATAGTGATTGGTTAGCCCATTGTGGATGACACCACGGTCGAATTGCCATGGTCGACCAAGAAGGAGGTGGCAAGCGGTCATTGGGACCACATCACACTCCAAAGTGTCTTCATAAGCACCAATTTTGAAGGAGACTTGGACCGTATGCTCGACTCGTATAGTCTTGGAGTCCTTAGCCATTGAACCTTGTAGGGGTGTGGGTGCTTCCTCTTGACCAATTGTAGCTTGGAGCATAGTTCTTCACTTGCCAAGTTGTGGCAACTACCTCCATCGATGATGACCTTGATGGACCGTCCATTGATGCGGCTTTTGTGTGGAAGATGTGGCATCGTTGGTCTTCTTCTTGTTGATGTTGAAGAGTCAAGACCTTGGAGACAACGAGGCGGGGCTCGAATCCTCATCACAAAGACTTGATCATCTTCATCTTCATTCACTTGCGGTGCATGGCCACTTGCTCAAGGGCTTCCATTTCCTCTTCACTCATAGAGTCATATGTGCCATCGTCGTTGAGGATCATGGTGCGCTTGTTGGTGCATTCGTATGACTTGTGGCCTCGGCGCGCAAGTGAAACACTTGAAGGAGCTTGTCTTGATGGTCTCATCGGTCGGAGTAGAGGATGAAACCCTGCGGCTTGAGGTTGCTTGTAGTAGGAGGAGGGCGACTTGAACTTGTCGATGTCTTCTTGTAACTTGACTTGTCGTCGTTTCTTGAAGGAAGCTTGGTTGGTGTAGATGTTGGAGGAGTCGTTGAAGCTTGGTTGTTGGGAAGCCGTGGGTCTTGGATGAGTACTTGGCGTGCTTGAAGTCATCTTGTACTTGGCGTTCCGCCTTTGTAGCTTGATGTCTGAGCTCAATGAGGGTTGAGTATGGTTGGAAGTCGGCGATCTTCTTGATGGGATGATTGAGTCCATTCAAGAAGCGTGCCATAGTTGCTCATCATCTTCCTTGACATTGGCTCGAATCATGGCTATCTCCATCTCCTTGTAGTATTCTTCAACGCTCTTTGTTCCTTGCTTGAGTAGTTGGAGTTTCTTGAAGAAGTCGCGGTTGTAGTAGGTTGGCACAAAGCGTGCTCGCATGACATCCTTCATTTGAGCCCAAGTGGTGATTGGAGGTTCACCTCTTGCTTGTAAATCGCTCAATGATTTGTTCCCACCATATGAGCACATAATCTTGGAACTCAAGTGATGCCATAGCGATTTTCTTAGCTTCATCGTAGTTGTGCAAGCGGAAGATTTTGTCAACCTTCAATGCCCATGAGAGGTAGTCTTGAGGTCATTGCTTCCATTGAACTTTGGCATGGTGAATTTTAGCTTGCCGTGGCGTTGCTCTTCATTGTGTTGTTGGCGATGTTGATGATGGCGTCCTTGGCGTGGAATGTACTCGTCTTCATGTTGCTCTTGGCGCGGAGGAAGACCATGATCAACTTGCTCTTGTTGAACTTGATGTTGAGGTGGAGCTTGGCGAGCTTGTGGAGGAGCTTGAGGAACTTGGCGTTGTACATGAGGTTGGTAGTTCCTCTCTTGGATTTCTTCTCGAAGGGCTTCCTCTTGATTGCGCCGTTCGCGATTGCGGTTGGCGAAGGCTCTACTTGATTCTTGAAGGGCGCGTTGCGCCTCAAGAGCTTGCGCTTCACGTTGTTGTTGTTGAAGGCGTTGAGCCTTGGCGTCTTGTTAAATCTTAGTGACGGCGTGCTCTTTCTTCCTCTTGTTGGCGGCGAAGGCGTTGTCGTTCTTGAAGCTTGAGCAAAAGCCTCTTGGTTTGATTGAGGGCGAGGAACTTGATCATCAACTTGCTCTTGTGAATGCTTGTCATGTAGCGGGTTGCGAGATGCATAGCGGTCTTGGCCTTGGCTCGTCGAAGAGTGTTCGATGGCGGTGTACTTGAGTCGTAGAATGTGTCGTCGGAATGTCGACTCGGCGGCTCCGTCTTGATGATGAAGAAGTGGAATGATGCGTTTCTCATCAGCAGCGGATCTCGTCCATTCTTGCATCATTCTCTTCCTTGTGAGCCTCGAACTTGTTGTCGAAGTAGTCTCTTATGCGTTGCTCGGAGAGTCGCAAGTCGGTGGCGAGGTTGTCGATCTGATCGCTCATTGCTTGTTGTTCTTGGTGCAGCTTCGTTGTGCACCAAAGAGGTGGCTCTTGGTGACGTATGAGGACATGTCGTCGTCTTGCTCGATGAAGAGTGGGTTGGTAGAAGAACTTGGCCTATCCATCATTCCAAACAAGATGTGAGTGGTAGAGCGGAAAGAACTTATACCAATGTACCTTTGACCGATGTTGAAAATGAATCAAGTTCACTCAAATCACGGACAATGAAATAGCACTCTTGGTACCGATTCTTGTCGGTTCTCACACCTACACAAATAAAAGCTTATGGTGGAGCTCGGTTAGGATGGTGGCACAAAATTTGATGCAATTGTAAGTGAGACTCAATAAAGTTGAAAAAGATTAGCAAATTCGCAAATGTAACAAGTAGACCAAGCAAGTAGTGGTACACGGAAACACACATAAATAGATAAGTGGGATTGTGCAAACCAAAAGTGAGCCAAAATGTGGAAACCACGAGAATGCTCTTGTTGCACAATACTAGAGAGCAGCTATACGATTGCACAAAAGCGGATCTGCGAACTTGTGTGCAACCTATTAAGCAAAAATGCAGCGATCTCTATCCCAAGTATGCTATATGTATGATATTTGATTGCTATGATCCAAGATGATCGGATATGACAATCTTAATGTTGTATGATGCTATGGTTCTTGCTTATAAGCTCTTTGCTTATCTTTCCTCTTTGCTTAAAAGCTTGGGTGGCTCTTTCACTTTTGAGCTCTTTTCTTATGCAAACTTCACGAACCAAGATAGCAATTGTGTATGCTATGACAACATTGTGACACACAAGTTGATCTCAAGATATGCACCACTATGGTATGCTATGTATGCTATGGAGTATGATCACTAAGGTGCACAAGTCACGTTGCGGCAATACTCAATGGCTAGTCTCGATGGGTAAGCAGCATAAAAGTAAGGCTATGTGGTTATCAATGCAATTGCGAGAGATGACAAAGATGTCGTCGAGGTTACCGTCCTTAGCGATGATGAGTCCTTAGCGAAGATGAGTGGTGGTGATGTTGACGTCGAACCGTACCTATATAGCGAAACACAATAGGACAGGAACCACAACTCAAATTCTCAAAGACCAAAAGCGAAAATGTGGTAGCGGAAAGTGGAGGTGGTATAGCGGATGATGTGGTTTAAGCCCTAGGCAAAGATGCGATGTTAGGAAAATTTGATGGTGTCAAAAGGTGGTGAAACCAAGGTGAGGACTTGAGACGCGTCGATAGCTTCAAAGCAGGCAAAGAACACTCAAATCGGAGTTGGGTGAAAAGTTATGATGAAAATGGTGAAAGTCGGAAGGCTGAAACTGGCAGGGCAGTAGTACCGCTGGGGAGGCGGTAGTACCGCTCGTGGTGATAATACCGCTTGGAGCAATGATAGTACCGCTCGTGTCGGGATTTTCGACTTTTAGGCTGAGCAGGGGCTGGCGGAAGTGCCGTGCTCAGCGGTAGTACCGCTAGGAGGCGGTAATACCGCTCACAGTGATAATACCGCTAGGAGAAGCGATAATACCGCTCGCGTCGGATTTTCTCGATTGCTTTCGAACCGTCTTAGCGATTTTGGGCGGAAATGGGTGATTTGGGGTCAAAATTCGATGGATTTTGTGGATGGAAAGAGGTGAAACTTGGGGAGATGCTAGATCGACTCGAAACCAAGCAAATCCACGGATCAAAATCAACAAAATTTCATCACACTAACAAATCACAAAAAAAATTTGGGGCTATTTTTGTGGGAATTTTGAATTAGGACAAAAACAACAAAATCAAGCTAGAAAAAGAGGGTAGGGGCTCCAATAGCGTGATCAGCGTGGCTCATGATACCATGATGATGTGAGGCGGAACCCTCGTGGGCGATCTTTCACGCTTGGAGAATCCCTCGAGGAACACGAAGAGCGGCGGAAGAACACGAGGAAAACACGGGAGAGCGAGAGAGAGATCACTCAACCGACAAGAAAGCGATCACACAAGTGCTAGATTATCAAACACATAGAGTGGCACAAGATTCAAGGACAACAAAGGGTAGGATACAAGGGTAGCCGTTCTTCTCCATGAGGAGGTCTTGATGGGGTCCACCCTAGGAGGGTCTTGAATCCGCTTGGGGATCTTCTCCGTAGAGGTCCTGATCTCGAAGGAGAAGTAGCCAAGTGGATGAGCAAAGGCTCTCACACGAAATATGAGCAAATCCAAAGCTAACCCTAGAAAGGATGAGGGAAGGTCTATTTATAGTCTAGGACCTCCAAGGGGTAAGTTAGGCGAAAGCAGTACATGGGCCTCGGCCAATCGCTACCTACAGGCAGGCGGTAATCCGTTGCTTCATGGCGGTAGTACCGCTTTCAGTGATAATGCCGCTTTGTGGTGATAATGCCGCTTTCAGTGATAATACCGCTTATCTTAATGATAATACCGCTCGGCGTCGTTCGATTCTGGAGTGTGTCGGGTTTTGCGGAAGTAGGCGGATGGAAGCGGTAGTACCGCTTGGCTCAATGATAGTACCGCAGCAAGCGGTAATACCGCTCCCTCTGGACTCTGCAGTTCTTCCTCTTGCTCTTGGTGTCCATCTTGGGCTGTAGCTTCTCCTAGGTTGGTTCCTTGGTACCTAAGCATGCACAACATTCAGATTGAGGTAGTAGCCATGTCTCGAGAGGGTCATATGATATTTCACTAAGGAGAGAAGTCACCTCGGTCTCGAGAGCTCGAGCTCGTGCTCTAGTCATGGGTCCTCTTGGCTCTTGATGAGGCGGTTGTGGATGCATGGGGATGATCGTGGGATGCTCGCATCAATCCATGCTAGCCAAGTTGTTGCAGCTCCCTCCATCTATGATGGCCTTGAATAGAACGTTCCTTCACAACTCCTTTGTATGGAACAAGTTATGCCTCTGATTTTGCTCAGCTTGTGTAACCTGCACACTCAAAACACGTTGAGCAACTAAACATTCATACACTGTCGGCATCTTGACAGCCATGTATTGGGTCTCATGATCAGAATCATCTCACCGTGTTCTTCATGTGTAATAAGAGCCAAAGTCTCTTCATCATAGTCACTAAGCGGACTCATACCCACCATCCTCATTAGCAATCATCACTGCGCTGAGATTGGCATTCTCTCATAAAATGTCCTCTTCCCTTACAAGCGACGACAAATAATATCACTTGTGTGCCTGTTGGCGCCATGGAAGAAGAAGAGCTCTGTGTGAAGCCCGGCGGTGTGCTCTTGGCGGATAGTGGTGGTTGTGCCTGCTTTCTTGTATCACGGTTGGAGGTGGCAGCCGGCGGAGGTGCGGTGTAGTAGAGCGTGTGGAAGTAGATGATGCGTGGTGTCCATGATGAAGGTCGACCTGCGAGAAAAGTTAGTTCGGCGCCAGCGCTTTGTCGATCACTGCACTTCACGTTCAGCTTTACAAGCAAGATGGAATAATCGGTGATATTATTATAATCCTTGTAGTCTAGAATGGTGCGAATCTCTATTTAATCCACCGAGAAAAGCGTGCAAGCATAGCTTCATTCTCCTCAACAATACCACATCTAATCAAGCCGGTTTGTAATTCACGATAATATTCTTCTACGAATTTTTCCTTGTCTTAAGCGCTGCAATTTTGAAGTAATTCACGCTGATAATATGGTGGAACCTTGATGCGCATAGCAGTTTTCAAAGCAGCCCAAGTAGCTGGAGCAGGATATAATCTACAATGTTGAGACCACCAAACACATGCAAAGCTAGTGAAAGCACAAACAGCAGCGAGGAACACGTCTCTCCTCGGGATATTGTAAACATGTAAATAGTTGTTCGGTTTCTAATTCCCAAGTAAGATATATATCAGGAACATATCTACCCTCAAATGGTGGAATATTCAATTTCAGTTTAGGGAGATGGTCATGATCTAGTACTGAAAGGAGCCGAACATTGCCATTATTTGCATGTGGGCGACACGGTGGTTGTGGTCTTTGGTGGTTGCACGTAGATTCGATGTTGATCAACCTCATCCTCGTAGCTCTCACATAATCATCCTCCCCTTGCGGCGGAGGAGCCTGAAGTATCAGCAAGCTGCACCGGCAGCTTGGCGGTGAAGAGGACACGGGAAGCTCGGCGGAGGGCTGTTTAGCGATGTGGAGGTAGGCCTTGTTGTTGTAGTAGAGGTGCGTTAGGTGCCGCCGGTGGTGGTGGTGGTAGGCATGAGCAATTCATTAAACTTGTTATCGAGCTTTGTTTGAGCGCCTTCTCAATGCCATCTATCTTCTCCATGGCCTCTTCAAATCTATTTAGCACATCTTCCACCTGCCCTCATCATTTGTTGAAACTTATCATGTAGCGCTTTGTTTGTCATGTTCTCCCGGTCGATCCGTCGACTTGTGATCCTGCTATGGTTAGCGACAATAAAACACACAAGAATATGATTGACGGACTACTAGGAAGTGGTGGTGGTGGTGTGGTGGACGATCACAAATCCGTCAAGCAAATCTCAAAGTCTTACCAGTTCTTACCCCAGCGGCGGTGATCGACAACCGATGTAGTCAAAACTCTCAAAGCTTGGATAGAAGCGATTACGAGGGAGAGTCAAGCATACGATGTAGATGTATGTGGGCTGCGAAGGCTTATAATATGGTAGCAAAAGGTTGAGCAATAATCAATTCAGAGATGCAAAGTTGAATAAATGCTCACTTGTGATCTTGTCTTTGGTCTAGGCTGAACCGTGCTAGAGGCGATCCTAGAACACTAACAAAATCACGGTAGCTGCGGAAACAACGGAAAAAGCACACTCTAGAAATTTTTTTTCGCTCTTTTTTTTTGCGCTGTTTTTTTTCGCTTCTTTTTTTTTTGCGAAAAATCACTATAATGGCGAGTGTCTCAAAACTCTTCGAGTCAAGCAGCGGGATGGGCACGAAATTTTTCGACCAAAAAAATTTTTTTTTTATTTGCCGGACCCAAAAGCTGAAGCAGGTCAAAAAAAATTTCCATAACGGTTGTCTCAATACACTTAGAAACACCTAAAAATAGGATAGCGAAATTTTTTTCGACAAGTCGTTTCGAAAAATTTTGGGCCTAAGCGGAGGTGGTTTCGGAACCTACTCCGACAAAGAAACACGAATCGGAAACTAGATAGATCTTTAAAACAAACCTAATATGCAAAGAACTTCGGATTGGTGGTGGATATATGGTGGTGGTATATGGCATGGCGGTGGTGGTATATGGATCTGGATTGGTGGTGGTATATGGATCACGGATTGGTGGTGGTATATGGATCACAGATTGAGGCGGTGGCGGATAAGCAATGGTGGTAGATGGCAAAGGCGATGATGATGGTGCGGCTTGGTGGCGTGACAACTTATGACGAACTTCGAAACTCTAAAGACTCGACTCTAAGACCAGCAACTTGACACGACGATGCAACATAAATTCAACAAAGCAAAAACCTAAAAAAGATTATGCAAAGGCTCAGATTGGTTCGGATATGATGAACTAACCTAATTTTTTTGTGGCTTTCCATTGGACTTTAGGTGTGAAGAACAGGACTCGATCTAATCTCTGAAAAGCTGTAAAATCTCACGAGCAACCTGAAAATCTGATACCACTTGATAGAGGCCAAGGTGTCCGTCTTTCGATGAGATGTTGGTTTTAAGCTTTAGGGAAATCGACTTTGGCGATCCGACTACGAGCGTCACGAGGGCGTCGGCGCCTTAGCAATCGCTAAACCAACTCGAGAGGTTATTGACCCTTGCCGAACACGATCAACGACCACGAAGTGCATTTCCTGCGAGCAAGCGAAGAACAAGCAAGAAAGCTGAGATTGCAATCTGGATATTGCGAATATAAGATGAAAGCTTTATTGATCAAGGTGGGGTTCTGTGGCGCCTTTATGCAGTCGTTGAACACAAGCGAAATGCGAAGTTGCAGCTATGGCGAACTTTTAATCTAAACAAAACCCAAGGTCTAAGCGGTGCCCTAAGGGCTGTATATATGGAGGAAGAGGAATTTCGTGGCCCTTGGTGGAGGGTCGAAATCAACCCTAACTCTTGTTCCCCACACATCGGACTCTAAAACAGCCTATACTTAACTATTTCGAAATTACATGGGCTGGCCCAATAATAAGGTGTGCATAACACCTAGAATAGCCTATGGACGAATATTATGAAGTGGCATCTTGTATATTTCGTCCAAGGCCTCATGCACTCATTAGGGTGGCTTCAAAGTCTGGAATCATCACTTGTAACTCCGTTCTTGTTTCCCTTGCATGCCAACATCTCCATGCTTGAACTTGCTCCAAGGTTCATCTTTCTTGTCCATGGTAGGGCCTTCATTTGTAAGCAAAACAAATCTATCCAATTTAGGCAGCATCATATTCTCATCAACATTGGAATCGTTACCAAGAAGCGAAAGTACGATAATTCAATTGGCGTCTTGTGAGCTCTAGTAATTAGTCCGGTATGTATAGCAGCGGGGCTGTGGGTGTAACAATGGTATTGATGTCCTCATCATAAAACCTTTGGGGCTCCCCAAGGTGATGAACTTCGGTGAATATACCCTTTCTCTAGCAACTCCTTAATCTGTTTCTTGACTTCCTCCAAATCATTAGCGGGCATCCGTCGGCCTCTTGGAATGGGTCCTGACATGGCAGCAACTCAATCAAAAACTCAATCTCCCGATCTGGCGGCATACCGGTAACTCCTCGGAAATACATCGGGATAATCCTTCACCTGGTACTTCTTCTGGACAACTCCCATAAGAGTTCACACGGTCCTCTTAGGCTTAAGCGGGATACATACTTGATCCTCTTCTTCTCTCGGGTGGTGAGAAAAATCGATCTACTAGCACAATCAATGTTTCCCTCATACTTGGACATCCAATCCATCCCTAGGATTACATCCAACCCTTGTGACTCTAGTATGATCATATCCGTGGGAAAATATGTCCCCCTATGTTCAAAGGCAGCTGGAAACATCCACGACTAGCCATAGACTGGCTCTGGGGAACTCACTAGAATGGGTGACTTAAGAGCTACGGTGAGCAACTTATGTTTATCCACGAATCCCTTGATATGAATGAATGCGATGCACAGTGTCAAAAAGAATGAGTCTTTGGAAATGAATTAACCAAGAACTTACCAATCAACTGCGTCGGGCTGTTCATAGACCTCTTCCACATTGACATGATTCACATGCCCTTAGTGAAAGGATTAGGTTTCTTGCCTCCGAATTCCCATTTCCATTCCCATTCTGCTGCTCGAGACACTCATTGGAGTAGTGCCTGTCTTCTTGCATTTGAAGCAAGTGATGTGACTCAGATCTTTCTTCATTGGTGTAGAAGAGTTGAAATCTGCTGATTGCCATTCCTCCATTGCCATTGCCATTTCCATGCTTGTGACCATGGTGGTTGTGTCCATTTCCTCCATCTGAATGTGACCTCCATGGTTATGATGATTCCTCAAACTTGCTAGTGCACGATCCGAACTTCTGATGCGGGCTGTGCGGGGTTCTGTTGAACTCGAGTTATACTTCCCATGACCGTACTTCCTCTTACGATTCTCCATCTGCTGGTGCTTGCCTTGAGAATGGTAGCCTTATCAACCAACTCGATAGTTGCAAAAGGTGCCACAGTCAACTGAACTCCCAACTCATCGTTCGGTCCCTCCGAAACTTCTCTGTTTGGATGCATCGGTGGCCCGTCCTCAGGGGCATAGAGGCCAACTTCTTGAACTCATCAACATCTTGAGATCTGTCGTCCTCCAGGCGCAAGCTCGAAAATCCTTCTTCTTGGACTCGTGGCTCCAGTGAGACATGAGCGTCTGGAACGCCCTCTGGGCCGAGTCAAGTCACACTCTCAAGGGGTATGTGGTGGTGTAGTTCTCCCTAGCGTGGCCAGGGCCATCCGGTGATGGGCGGCAACCTTCACCTTCTCGGCATCATTGCATCCTGCCGTGGCTAGCTCCTTCCTATCTTGCGGAGGTCATCTGGACGATCGGCTCCGTCTTCTTTGGAGAACAGGTGGGTTCAGCC
>JAHIAM010012728.1:0-20834 GCA_021605205.1 Aegilops longissima
CCGGCCCTAGGGAGGCAGCGCTGGAGAGTCCTACTCACCGGGTGGACTCCCCCTCTCTAGTTGGAGTAGGATTGGGGAGGGAAGAGGAAGGCGCCGCCCCTCTCCTGTCCTATTCGGACTAGAGGGGAGGGGGCAGCGGCCTGCAGCCGGCCTTCCTCTTCTCCCTTGTGGCCCATTAAGGCCCATATACCCCTCGGGGTTCCGGTAACCCCGGTGTTCGAATAACTTCCTGTTTTCATTGGAACCCTTCGAAGTCAAACATAGGCTTCAATATATCAATCTTTATGTCTCGACCATTTGAGACTCCTCGTCATGTCGTGATCATATCCGGGACTCGAACAACCTTGGTATATCAATACTTATAAACTCATAATGAGCATCATCGAAGCGTTAGCGTGCGGACCCTACGGGTTCGAGAACTATGTAGACATGACCTAGAACCATTCTCGGTCAATAACCAATAGCGGAACACTGGATGCTCATATTGGTTCCTACATATTCTCTGAAGATCTTTATCGGTTAAACCGCATAATCACATCGTTGTTCCTTTGTCATCGGTATGTTACTTACGAGATTGATCGTGGTATCAATACCTAGTTCAATCTCGTTACGGTAAATCTCTTTACTCGTTCGTTGTAATACATCATCTCACAACTAACTCATTAGTTGTAATGCTTGCAAGGCTTAAGTGATGTGTATTACGAGAAGGCCGAAGATACCTCTCCGACAATCGGATGACAAAACCTAATCTCGAAATCGCCAACCCAATAAGTACCTTTGGAGACACTGTAGTACTCCTTTATAATCACCCGATTCGTTGTGACGTTTGGTAGTACCAAAGTGTTCCTCCGATAAGCAGGAGTTGCATAATCTCATAGTTACAGGAACATGTATAGGTCATGAAGAAAGCATAAGCAACATACTAAGCGATCAAGTGCTAAGCTAACGAAATGGGTCATGTCAATCACATCATTCTCTAATGATGTGATCCCATTAATCAAATGACAACACATGTATATGGTTAGGAAACATAACCATCTTGATTAATGAGCTAGTCTTGTAGAGGCATACTAGTGACTATCTGTTTGTCTATGTATTCACACATGTATTATGTTTCAGGTTAATACAATTCTAGTATGAATAATAAACATTTATCATGATATAAGAAATAAATAATAACTTTATTATTGCCTCTAGGGCATATTTCCTTCAATGGGCACCTCGTGGTACCCGCTTTGATCTCTCCGCCTCCTTGCGAGCCTTGACTTTGATGAGGCCGTGCCTAAGGAAAATCACATAAATCCGCCCCACGAGGCTTGGCCCCTCGCGAGGACTTGAGCTTGTGTTGATGAAGATGGGCGTGATGGGCCCCACATGGCACCACCATAGGCCCAGGCGAGGAAAGTGCAGGGACCCCGTTCCCAGAGCCCTTGACAAGCGTGAAACAAGCTGCGAGTATTCCCTACCTCAGTGTGCCGTTCCCTTCCTAGGCCTGCGCCGTCGTCCACCACCCTAGTGCTCTCGGCGAGCCCTCGTCGGCGTGGTCAGCAGCCAGAGCATGCATCTGAGGTGGACTATATGTGGTGCGGTGACAAGCTGGGTCCAAGGCCGCCACAAGGAAATGCCTCCTTATTACGTGCAAAATAATGATTCCTCCACGACTATCGGGGGCCCATCGAAAAGAACCTCTGTATTTCTCAAAACGTTACCGCCGCTACGGGTTTATTCCAACTCGAGAGAAACTTGCACCGGACCATAAATTGATCGGCTGGAGCTTGCACACCTTGTTAGTACCCTTTGGATCGACAAAACCTTCTGGTTGCATCATATACAACTCTTCTTCTAGAAATCCATTCAAGAATGCAGTTTTTACATCCATTTGCCAAATTTCATAATCATAAAATCGGCAATTGCTAACATGATTCAGACAGACTTAAGCATCGCTTCTGGTGAGAAAGTCTCATCGTAGTCAACCCCTTGAACTTGTGAAAACCTTTACGCAACAAGTCGAGCTTTGTGAACAGTTATATTACCATCGGCGTCGGTCTTCTTCTTAAAGATCCATTTATTCTCAATGGCTTGCCGATCATCGAACAAGTCAACCAAAGTCCATACTTTGTTCTCATACATGGATCCCATCTCAGATTTCATGGCTTCCAGCCATTTTGCGAATCTGGGCTCACCATTGCTTCTTCATAGTTTGTAGGTTCGCCATGGTCAAGTAACATGACTTCGAGAATAGGATTACCGTACCACTCAGTGCGTATTTTACTCTGGTTGACCTCACGAGTTCGGTAGTAACTTGATCGAAGCTTCATGATCATCATCATTAGTTTCCTCACTAATTGGTGTAGTTGTCACGGGAACCATTTCTTGTGATGAACTACTTTCAATAAGGGAAGCGAATCTGATTATCTCATCAAGTTCTACCTTCCTCCACTCACTTCTTTCGAGAGAAACTCCTTCTCTAGAAAGGATCCGAATTAACAGCGAAAATCTTGCCTTGGATCTGTGATAGAAGGTGTACCCATGATCTCCTTTGGGTATCCTATGAAGACACATTTTCCGATTTGGGTTCGAGCTTATCTGGTTGAAGTTTCTTCACATAAGCGCCATGACCCCAAACTTTAAAGCGACAACTTTGGTTTCTTGCCAAACCACAGTTCATACGGTGTCGTCTCAGCGGTTTAGATGGTGCCCTATTTAGCGTGAATGCGGCCGTCTCTAAAGCATATCCCCAAAGCGATAGCGGTAAATCAGTAAGAGACATCATAGATCGCACCATATCAAGTAAAGAAATCACGATTCGACGTTCGGACACACCATTTCTCTGTGGTGTTCGGGTGGCGTGAGTTCTTGAAACTATTCCACATTGTTTCAAATGTAAACCAAACTCGTAACTCAAATATTCTCCTCCACGATCAGATCGTAGAAACTTTATTTTCTTATTACGATGATTTTCCACTTCACTCTGAAATTCTTTGAACTTTTCAAATGTTTCAGATTTGTGTTTCATTAAGTAGATATACCCATATCTACTCAAATCATCATGAAGGTGAAAATAACGATACCCATGCGTGCCTCAACATTCATTGGACCACAAACATCGGTATGTATGATTTCCAACAAATCGGTTGCTCGCTCCATAGTTCAGGAGAGCGGCGTTTTGGTCATCTTGCCCATGAGGCACGGTTACATAAGTACCAAGTGATTCATAATCAAGTGATTCGAAGCCCATCGGTATGGAGTTTCTTCATGCGTTTTACACGATATGACCTAAGCGGCGATTGCCACAAATAAGTTGCATTATCATTATCAACTCTGCATCTTTTGGTTTCAACATTATGAATATGTGTATCACTACTATCGAGATTCAACAAGAATAGACCATTCTTCAAGGGTGCATGACCATAAAAGATATTACTCATATAAATAGAACAACCATTATTCTCTGATTTAAATGAATAACCGTCTCGCATCAAACAAGATCCAGATATAATGTTCATGCTCAGCGCTGGCACCAAATAACAATTATTTAGGTCTAAAACTAATCCGAAGGTAGATGTAGAGGTAGCGTGCCGACCCGCGATCACATTGACTTTGGAACCATTTCCCGCAGCGCCGTCACCTCGTCCTTTGCGGTGCTTCGTCTATTCCGTAGTCCTGTTTGAGTTGCAAATATTAGCAGAACCCGTATCAAATACCAGTGCTACTACGAGCTCTAGTAAAGTACACATCAATAACATGTATATCACATATACCTTTGTTCACCTTGCCATCCTTCTTATCCGCCAAATACTTGGGGCAGTTCCGCTTCGATTGTCGGTCTGCTTGCGGTAAAACACTCATTTTCAGGTTTAGGTCCAGACTTGGGTTTCTTCTCTTGATCAACAACTTTCTTGCTGTTCTTTTGAAGTTCCTTCTTCTTCCCTTTGCCTTTTTCTTGAAACTAGTGGTCTTGTTGACCATCAACACTTGATGCTCTTTCTTGATTTCTACCTCCATGACTTTTAGCATTGCGAAGAGCTCGGGAATTGTCTTAGTCATTCCTTGCATATTATAGTTCATCACGAAGCTCTTGTAGCTTGGTGGCGATGATTGGAAATTCATCAATGACACTATCATCCGGAAGATAACTCCCGGTTGAATCAAGTGATTATTATACCCGGACATTTTGAGTATATGTTCCTTGTGAACTATTCTCCTCCATCTTGCAGCTATAGAACTTATTGGAGACTTCATATCTCTCAATCCGGGCATTTGCTTGAAATATTAACTTCAACTCTGGAACATCTCATATGCTCCATGGCGTTCAAAGCGTCGTTGAAGACCAGTTCTAAGCCGTAAAGCATAGCACCTTGAACTATTGAGTAGTCATCAGCTTTGCTTTGCGGGCGTTCACAACTTGGCTCGGCTCTCTCAGGCCTGTCACCCAGCGGTGCTTCGGGGCGTAATTTTTACGTGCAGCAATGAGGATAATCCTCAAATTCTGGACCCAGTCCGTGTAATTACTACCATCATCTTTCAACTTTGCTTTCTCAAGGCGCATTAAAATTCAACGGAACAACGGCACGAGCCATCTATCTCGATAAACATAGACAAGCAAAATACTATCGGTACTAAGTTCATGATAAATTTAAGTTTAATTAATCATATTAAAAACTCCCATAGGCGGACATCTCTCTAGTTATCTAAGTGATTCGTGATCCAAATCAACTAAACCATGTCCGATCATCCGTGAGATGGAGTAGTTTCAATGGTGAACATCACTATGTTGATCATATCTACTATATGATTCACGTTCGACCTTCGGTCTCCGTGTTAGAGGCCATATCTGTTATATGCTAGGCTCGTCAAGTTTAACCTGAGTATTCAGCGTGCAACTGTTTTGCACCCGTTGTAGATGGACGTAGAACTTATCACACCGATCATCACGTGGTGTGCAGGTACTCTGAACTTTGCAGCGGTGCATACTCGAGAGAACACTTCTTGATAATTTTAGTGAGAGATCATCTTATAATGCTACCGTCAATCAAAGCAAGATAAGATGCATAAAGGATAAACATCACATGCAATCAATATAAGTGATATGATATGGTCATCATCATCTTGTGCTTGTGATCTCCATCTCGAAGCTTGCTAATCATGATCACCATCGTCACGGTAGCGACACCTTGATCTCCATCGTAGCATCGTTGTCGTCTGCCAACTATTGCTTCTCGACTATCGCTCTGCTTAGTGATAAAGTAAAGCAATTACATGGCGTTGCATTTCATACAATAAGCGACAACCATATGGCTCCTGCCGATTCCGATAACTTCGGTTACAAAACATGATCATCTCATACAATAAAATATAGCATCACGTCTTGACCACATCACATCACAACATGCCCTGCAAAAACAAGTTAGGCGTCCTCTACTTTGTTGTTGCAAGTTTTAGAGTGGCTGCTACGGGCTGAGCAAGAACCGTTCTTACCTCGCATCAAAACCACAGCGATAGTTTGTCAAGTTGGTGCTGTTTTAACCTTCGCATGAGACGGGCGTAGCCATTTCAGTTCAACTAAAGTGAGAGAGGCGAGACACCCGCGGTCACCTTTAAGCAACGAGTGCTCGGGCGGTGAAACCAGTCTCGCGTAAGCGTCTGCGTAATGTCGGTCGGGCGCTTCATCTCACAATACCGCTGAACCAAAGTATGACATGCTGGTAAGCGGTATGACTTATATCGCCCACAACTCACTTGTGTTCTACTCGTGCATATGACATCAGCGCATAAAACCAGGCTCGGATGCCTTTGTTGGGAGCGTAGTAATTTCAAAAATTTCCTCACGAACCGCCAAGACCATGGTGATGGCATAGCAGCGAGAGGAGAAATGTCGTCCGTACCCTCGTGAACCCGAAGCGGAGCGTTATAACAAGCGGTTGATGTGGTAAATGCGTCTTCACGATCCGACCGATCCAAGCACGAGCGTCACGGCACCTCCGAGTTCTGCACCGCGTTCAGCTCGATGGCGATCCCGGACTCGATCCAGCAAAGTGCCGAGGATGAGTTCCGTCGACCGCGACGGCGTGGTGGCGATGTTGATGCTCCATCGGCGCGGGGCCGCGCTAAGCTCGCTGACGATATGACTTCTCCGGTAGAGGCCGCCTAAGCTCTCTGACGATATGACGAAGTGGAATATGGTGGAGGGGGCACCGCACGGCTAAGGAGCGATCCGTAGATCAACTTGTGTCATGGGGTGCCCCCTGCCCCGATATATAAAGGAGCAAAGAAGTGCGGCCGGCCCTAGGGGGAGGCGCTGGATTCCTACTCCCACGGGGTAGGACTCCCCCCTTCTCCCTAGTTGGAGTAAGATTGGGGAGGGAAGAGGAAGGCGCCGCCCCTCTCCTGTCCTATCCGGACTAGAGGGGAGGGGCGTGGCCTGCCTGGCAGCCCTTCCTCTTCTCCTTGTGGCCCATTAAGGCCCATATACCCCAGAAATTAAAGTAACCCCGGTGTTCAGATAACTTCCTGTTTTCATTGGAACCCTTCGAAGTCAAACATAGGCTTCCAATATATCAATCTTTATGTCTCGACCATTTGAGACTCCTCGTTATGTCCCGTGATCATATCCAGGACTCGAACAACCTTGGTACATCAATACTTATAAACTCATAATGAAGCATCGCCGAAGCGTTAAGCGTGCGGACCCTACGGGTTCGAGAACTATGTAGACATGACCTAGAACCATTCTCGGTCAATAACCAATAAGCGGAACCTGGATGTCATATTGGTTCCTACATATTCTCTGAAGATCTTTATCGGTCGAACCGCATAACGACATCGTTGTTCCCTTTGTCATCGGTATGTTACTTACCGAGATTGATCGTCGGTATCAATACCTAGTTCAATCTAAATTACGGTAAATCTCTTTACTCGTTCCGTAATACATCATCTCACAACTAACTCATTAGTTGTAATGCTTGCAAGGCTTAAGTGATGTGTATTACCGAGAAGGCCAGAGATACCTCTCCAGGCAATCGGATGACAAAACCTAATCTCGAAATCGCCAACCCAATAAGTACCTTTGGAACACTGTAGTACTCCTTTATAATCACCCGATTCGTTGTGGCGTTTGGTAGTACCAAAGTGTTCCTCGGTAAATGGGAGTTGCATAATCTCATAATTCTGAGGAACATGTATAGGTCATGAAGAAAGCATAAGCAACATACTAAATGATCAAGTGCTAAGCTAACGAGAATGGGTCATGTCAATCACATCATTCTCCTAATGATGTGATCCCATTAATCAAATGACAACACATGTCTATGGTTAGGAAACATAACCATCTTGATTAATAGGCTAGTCTTGTAGAGGCATACTAGTGACTATCTGTTTGTCTATGTATTCACACATGTATTATGTTTCGGTTAATACAATTCTAGCATGAATAATAAACATTTATCATGATATAAGAAATAAATAATAACTTTATTATTGCCTCTAGGGCATATTTCCTTCAATGGGCACCTCGTGAGGTACCCGCTTTGATCTCTCCGCCTCCTTGCGAGCCAGCTGATGAGGCCGTGCACGAGAAGATCCACGTCGTCCGCCTGAGGCTTGGCCCTCGCGAGAACTTGAGCTTGTGTTGATGAAGATGGGCGTGATGGGCCCCTTGTGAAACCACGCCCGCAGGCGCGGCTGAGGAAAGTCTGCAGGGACCCCGTTCCCGAAGCATGGCAAGCGTGGGAAACAAGCTGCCGAGTATTCCCTACCTGCGTATGCCGTTCCTTCCCTAGGCCTCGCCCGTCGTCCACCACCACAATTGCTCTCGGCGAGGCCTCGTCGGCGTGGTCAGCGACCGACATGCATCTGAGGTGGACTATGTGTGGACAGGCCCGGCCAGCTGGGTCCAAGGCCGCCGCGAAATGCCTCCTTATTACTGCAAATAATGATTCCTCCACGACTATCGGGGCCCATCGAAGACCTCTGTATTTCCTGAAAAAAAAAGCGTTACCGCCAGCTGACAGCTCGGACCCACCAGCTATATCTTGCGGCGCAATGAAGTGCCTCCTTAATACGCACAAAAAATGAATACTCCCACTGTTAGCTTGGACCCGATTATAGTGGCGGGGATGACTTGTGGGCCTACTAAGTTGATGGGGACGGAGGGCTTTGTCAACTTAGTCAATATGCGCGATTCTAGCTCCGATTGACCGTCGATGTCCATCCAGCGGCCGTGGTGCTTCTTCAACCTCTGGTCTTGTTGCTCCGGCCGCCCAAACCAGGCGCCGGTGGTACCTCGTGCTCCTGCCTCCGTGGCGGCTGCGATCGGCGGAGACCTCACCGCCCTACTACTCCCAGCGTTGGCCAGGCCATCCTCTACTCACCACACCTCCTGCATGCAATGGCGGCGACAGCCTTACACTTGGCGAACGGTGAACCCTCGTACTCCTCTCGCGTGGGCATCCCCTTGCCGCATCTTCCACGGCTCCCACGTCGTCCCTTCCTAGGCCTCGCCGTCGTCCACCGCCCGTGGTGCTCTTTGCGTGGCGTGGTCAGCGTCAGTCGAGCGGCTTCCATCGGGCGTGGACTGTATGTCGAGAAGGTGACAGGCTGGTTCCGCTGACGCATGACATGGAAGTGCCTCCTTATTACGTGCAAAATAATTATCCCTCCACGAAAGCGGGGACCCACGGACAGACCACCGTATTTCGCAACGTTCCCCCGACTCTGCGGGACCCAGCCACCACATTGCGCGCAAGGAAGTGCGTCCGGGCAAAAAAAACAAAGCGATTAAGCCCCCACTGCGGGACCCACCAGCTACATCTTCATACGCAAGGAAGTGCTGGCGGTGGGAACCCACCTGGTGAGCGTGCGTGGCGTTGTCATTCTTATGCGTGAGCGATATGCATACATCTTTGTCGATGTGAAGCGCGCACATATGCGTAGTAGAGGTGCACCGTGTGTCGTAGTAAGAAGCGGCGCCGTAGCATGTACCGTACTGTTGGCGAGGTGCAAGAAGAAAATCTGACCCGTATGTGTACATCTGGGGGTCTCGACGCCTACTCGCGCATATATGCGGCGGGGCTCGTGTACATGGCGGGGTCGGGCGGAGAAACAACATAAATGCGTCGTGTTCATGGGAGCAGCGGAATGCGGCGTGTTCATGGGAAGCAGCGGAATGCGTCGTTATCGGGACCCGATTCCGTCACATCGACCTGGCTGGTAACACCTCCATATCACTTTGTGGCCTCACATACGGTATTCCACGGTGTCGCCTTACCATGGCCGGGACCGTTTGCGTCTTTTGGCTCACGTATATGATAGTGTCGCTAGCATCCACATGACCAAGAACCGGGCCGACATGGCTGATCGTGAACCCAAGCGGCACTAACCTATGGGAGCAGGCATACATGAAACACCTCGAGCATGTCGGTCATCAGCGTATGAACTTGGGCTGTAGCTTTGGGCTATGGGACTCCGGTATCCGGGCTGTATGAGCTAAGCAGGACTCAAGTATCACCGTGACATTTCCCGAAGAGACAGACATAAGACGAAATGAATCACATGCGGCCAGTCAAGTGTCCAAGCAGTAGTCTTTGGGCTAGCGAGGACTCCGGTGAACGGGCTGTAGCGGACTACTATCGCTCGAAGCACAAGACTTACATTTCCCATATGAGAGGCTGCCAAGGATAAACAACTAGATTGTCGGATCCCACTCATACCAAGCATTTCAATCATACCATAATATGCCCGATATGAGTAAATACAACAAGGCATCACAACAAAACTCTACAACTCAAGTACTTTATTTAAGAGGCTCAGGAGCCATACATAACTATAGTCATACAAGTAGGGGTCACATGACCCAACACTCAAATCATACAATCATACAAGCACATGCGGAAGCAAAGTAGTGCAGTCTGAGGCAGCTAGAAAGAAAAGAAAGCTTGTTGGAGCCTTTCTATCTACATGGCCCTTCACAAGTCTTAGATAGCCACAGGTGGCTAGCTTACTAAATCGAAGTCAACATCTACATAGAATCCGTCGGAGGGTGGTATAGTCCTCTGAAAAATATTGATTAAGCAAACATGAGTACAAAAGTACTCAGCAAGTCTTCTACAGAATCCTATCATACATGCACATTCTCAAAGAAGGTAGTGGAGTTAAATGCAGCAAGCCAGCTTTGACTCTTGGCTAAGCTATCCTCGTGACACACTTTGTAAAGCATTTGTAGTACTACAGTCCACTATTCACCATCACAATACTCCATCGTGGATCCTCTCTCGTCATCCCAGGAGGACCATCCACGATACTCTACTATCTTGAGGCTTTTAGTAGTATCCATTTACTTGTCTATGGTGATATAGGTAACCCGAAGTCCTTCTCCGTGGACACGGCTATTGAATAGATCATATTTAACCTGCGGGGTATACTTCTTCTGCGCTCTCACCACTTATAAATGCGTTTACGACATGTACTCAACAACCTTCAGCGGAAGCCCAGCGTGGGTGTCGGCCTGACCTACCTAAACACTCAAGTCCCTAGTCGGGTTTATCGCCTATTAGGGTTCCATCCATGAGAGTCGGCGAGGTTTCCCATACAGCCCGAGCGATGTGTGCGGGGTTCGAGATACCAAGCGGGCACTTTCGGTACACGGACCCGCAGTGCCTACCGCAACACAACCCACCCCTAAGGTCAGCGTTGCGTGCGGCTGACATGCTACAAACACGAAACTACTTGCAACTCCGGACTATGAGCAGGGGTGGTTAAGAAGCCGAGAAGGTCAATTAAGGATCCCAATGTGTGGTAGTAGCTGGTTCATGGATCACAAACACAGATCTCGGTTCTTAAGTTCGGCTTCAATGAAACAACCCACCATGTACTCCTACATGGCCTCTCATCGATACCTTTACCAAATCGTGTTCAACACTTACACTCTCGAACCAACACAACCTTTCACTCCAGTTCATCATCCCGATGAGCAGACTGACACAACTCTAAGCATAGCAAGCATAGCATGGTAGGAATCACAAACATGGCTCAATCAACTCCTACACATACTAGTGGGTTTCATCTAATTCTTGTGGCAATGACAGTCATGCAAAGGAAGTGGGTTCAACTACCGCAGCACACAGCAGTTGAATCGCGTTGTCTTAATGCGTAAAATGAGCGAAGCGAGAACATGGGTTTGTATCGGAATGTTCAATGAATTGCTTGCTGATGGGCCAGGGTGAGAAGCGCCCTTGGATGGGTTATCGAGGTTATCTTGAGGCGAGAACCTATCATGAAAACACACCAAAATAAACATACAACCAATATGCAACAATATGATGCATGCTATGACATGGCAAGATGAATGTGTGTTGGCCTAATGCAAGTTGAATGGACGGGGATGATCTCATTTGAACCAAAGGTTCAAATGATAGATCATAATGAGTTAGTCTAATGGTGCAAAATCTTAATCTGGTTATTCAGCATAGTTAACTTGTTTTAACATGCATGAAACCTGTACCAATGGATAGAGTGTATTTTCTGATAAATTTTCATATATAAATCTTTGCATTTGGAGTTATAGAATAAAAGTTATAAGCATTTGAAATTTGAATTATATTACGGATTTATTATATAAAAATAATTCCAGAATTTAAATTAATCTTGTCGACATGAGTCAACATGGCGTCGGAGGTCAGCAGGGTCGTCCAGGTCAAAGCTGACCAGTGGGACCCGCATGTCGGAATTAGTTTAACTAATTAGTTTTAATTAAAACTAATCCTAATTAGATTGTTGGAGGGTCCTGTCATCGACCGAGAGGTCAGCAGGGCCACAGGTGAGTCAACTCACGGCGTCTAGCCGCCAGGCCGAGGCAGACACAATGGCGGGCAAGTGCTTTACTGCGTTTGGGCTCCAAATGGAGCGGAGAGCATCTGGGTAGCTAGAGGTGAGCCGCGGTGTTGCAGTGGGGTCGATTGGGTTAGGGGTGGCGGAGTGGCGCGCGTGGCGAGTCGAGGCGACGAGGCTCGGCCACCCGGCGGTTTAGGGGTTAGCGGCCTCGGCGAGGCTCGGGAGTGTCAGTTAGCCTCGTTGGAAGTGGTGAGTGTGATGGACATAGTGGTCGCGGCCAATAGGTGGCGGAGGCTCGTCGGTGACGGCTTGCATGTGATGAGTTCGAGGCGATCGTCGGTGCTGCTGTGGTGCAAGAAGGAAAACGGAGAGGATAGAGGTAGCTAGGTTCACGGTGAACCTGCGGGAAGCTTCGTCGAAGTCGAGGCGGTGATCACGGCGTGGCGGCGATGGGATCTCCGTGACCTTGGACTCGGTCGAGTCGGATGTAGTGGCCTCGGGGGTCTTGGGCGAGGACTAGCTGGCTAGGAGTAGCAGGTGCGGTGGGCGGCGGACATGGCGGTGAGTGCGTGGGCCAGAGAACCTGGCGGCGGCAGTGGCGTGTCGGCGATGCGTCGGCCAGGTCGAAGCGGCGAGAGAGAGAGCAGGGGAAGTCGCGGTGTCAGGGGGGTTGGGGGGACGCAGCCGTGGGTCGTCCAAGTCGGCGGCGAGCGAGGCGATGCGGTGACCAGCTGCGTGGCGGCGCCCTGCGCCGCCGGCCCGGCACCAACTACTGCTGGCCGAGCCAAACAGCTCATTGGCTGACGGCTTTCTTTGGGCTGAAAGCGGCGGTGGGCAGGCTGGCGACAGTGAGGTTTTCCCATTTTTATCTTTTCTATTTTACTGCAATTCTGTTTAGGGTTTTAAAAATACCAAAACCTTTTCAAAAATTACCAAAATGCTCCTGGTCACTAGTTGGAATATTCCCAACATGAAACATTTTAGTTTAACAATTTTGAACACTTAAAATATTTTCATAATTTAAAATGCCCATTTAAAAACTTGTGATTTAATTATAGAACCCTTAGGTGACCTAGAAAATGTCCACCTTCTTTGACATGGATCTTAAACCCAAACAAAGGGATGAGCATTTTGAAGGGCATTTGGATTCATTGAATTAAATTTTAGTAAACCCTAGTTATTTTTGGGGGGGTGTTACGGGGTTTCTGCCTTCCCCATTTCAAATTCAGATGAAATTTAAACATGATGCACACCTAATGCATGGTCTATACGGGATGTGACAACTCACCCCCACTCAAAAGAATCTCGTCCGAGATTTAGAATCTATTCGAAAAAGGTGGGGTACTCAAGTCGAAGGCGATCCTCCCTTTCCCAAGTTGCTTCTTGCTCGGAATGGTTTGACCATTGAACCTTTAGAAACTTGATATTCCGGCGTCGAGGTAGTGCGCTCGGTTTGATCGAGGATCTGACGGGTACTCTCGATAGGTGAGGTTATCTTGGAGATCAAGCGTTTAGTGGTCCACTCCACGGATAGGATCCGAGAAGCAACGCTGAGTTGAAAGCGTGGAAGACATCATGGACCTTGGAAGATCGGAGGTAGTTCAGGTTGGTGCAACTTCCCTCGTTTGGCAAGAATGCGAAAGGGTCCAATGTAACGAGGCCAACTTGCCCTTGATACCGAATCGATGGGTTCCCTTTAAAGGAGAAACCGAAGGTAAGCCTTCTGCCAATTTCATAAGCCATGGGCTTATGATTGTGATCATATTGACTCTTACGCGAGATTGGGCTGTTTTCAAATTCTCACGAACAACGCGAACCTGTTCCTCGGCTTCTGGATCATATCCGGGCCAAAGTTGTCTCTCCCGGTTTACGACGAGTTAAGAGGCGTTCGACATTTTCGTCCATAAAGAACTTGAAGGGCTTTGCCGGTAGCTTGATAACTGTTATAAGCGAACTTCGGCGAATGGAAGGCATTTCTCCCAATTCATGCGAAAGAGATAATGAAGCTTCGAAGCATATCCTCTAAGATTTGATTTACTCGTTCTACTTGACCACTTGATTGGGGATGGAAGCGGTGCTAAAGGAAAGGCGAGTTCCCATAGCGTTTGGAAACTTTCCCAAAATCGAGAGGTGAAGAGACTCCCACGGTGGAGTTAATCTCGATGGAACACCATGAAGAGACACTATTAGGAGATGTACAAATCAGCTAGCTGGCTAGCGGTTATACTCTCACGAGCAGGTAGGAAGTGGGCTACTTTGGAAGGCGATCAACGACAGCGAAGATAGCATTATTTCCTCTCTTGGTCTGAAACCGGTAATGAAATCCATACCGATTTTATCCCATTTCCATTCAGGAATGTCCAAAGGTTGAAGGGTACCGGCGGGCCGTTGATGCTCTGCTTTAACTTTCGACGACAAGCGTCGCGATTAGCAATGTATTGAGCGATTTCTCTCTTCATCCTAGTCCACCAAAACCTCTGGCGTAGATCTTGATACATTTAGTACTACGGGATGAATGGTGAGAGGAGAGTCATGAGCTTCCTTAAGGATCAATTGCCGTGGTTGTTGCTTCTTAGGAACCACTAAGCGGTTTCGAAGAAAACAACACCTCGTTCATCTATGGAGAAACATTTAGCAGCTCCACTAGCAATGTTCTCCTTGATCAAGAGATATCCCTCTATCATCTTCTGAGCAGCTATGATTCGATCCGTGGTCGGGTTTACGCCACCGGGGTGGAAAGAAATCCTCGAGGAACAATGTGAAGATTAAGCTTACGAAATTCCTCGTGGAGAATTGGTTGACCTTGTTGTAACATCAAATTATTCTGATGGGATTTGCGACTTAGTCGTCAGCCATGACATTAGCTTTGCAGGGTGTAGGATATTCCTAAGTCGAAATCTGATCAACTTCGACCCAACGTCTTTGCACGAGATTCAAATCCGGTTGGGTGAAGATATATTTCAGACTTTGGTGATCGATGTAGATTTATAGCGATTACCCGGAAGAGTAATGTCGCCAGGTTTTGAGTGCATGAACCCTTCTGCAAGCTCTAGATGCGTGTGTGGGATAGTTATCCTCATGTGGGCATAGCTGTCGAGATCGTAGGCAATCACATAGCGATCTTGCATGAGTATACAACCTAGTCCTTGTCGCGGCGTCGCAATAGATAATAAAGTCCTTAGAAAAATCTGGTGGAATAAATGCGGGAGCGGATGTCGAGCGTCTTTTCGGTTCTGAAAGCTGATCTCGCCTTTATGGCGTCCTCGAACTTCTTATCTTTCTTGAGGAGTTCGGTTAGAGGTTTAGCAACTTTAGAAATTCTCGGCGGCGGCAATAGCTTCGCTAAACCGCAGAAACTCGAACTTGCTTGACCGAGATCGGTGGAGTCCGATCAGGGCGGCTTGAACTTCGCTTCAGGATTGTTGAGCAATTCCCTTACGGAGATTACATGTCCTAGATAGGTCATACGGTAACGAATTCACATTTAGAGAATTTGGCATAAAGGCGGTGCTCTCGAAGTTTCATCAATACTAGCCTTAGATGTTGGCATGTTCTTCCTCATTCTTGGAGTAGATGAGTATATCATCGGTATACCATGACGAATTTATCCAAATACTCCATGAAGATTGAGTTCATTAACGAGAGAAAGTGGCTGGAGCATTGGTTAATCCGAAGGACATGACGATTATACTCGTATTGGCCATAACGGTGACAAAGGCCGTTTAGGTATGTCCCGTTCTGATTTTGATTTGATGGTAGCCCAACCTCAAATCCATCTTGGAAAGGCGAGGATCGCGAGCTGATCATACTGGTCGTTGATCTGGGCGGATACTTGTTCTTGATAGTGACCAAATTGTGGTCGGTAATCTACAACCATCCGATCCGTACCATCCTTCTTCTTGGCGAAGAGGGCAGGGCAAGCCCATGGAGATGAACTAGGGCGGATGAAACCCTTTTGCAAGGACTCATCGAGTTGTTTCTTAAGTTCAGCTAGTTCTAGGGTGCCATCTTATAAGGTCTCCTAGAGATTGGGGCGGTTAGGAATAAGATCTATCACGAACTCGACATCCACATCGGGTGGAACACACAGCAGTTCTTCGGAAAGACATCAGGAAATCACGGACTACGGAATATCTTGAGATCTGGAAGAGGTTGGCATTTAAGGAGTAAAGCTGGCGCTTAGACACTCGGGTTAAAACATCCTTTGTTTTGCCGAAGGATGGAAGTAAGTTGAGCGGTTCTAGTCGAACAATCAATCTTGGCATAATGGGTGACATCAGTCCATACCCAAGATGATGTTTATGTCAGAGGACTTGAGAGCTATTAGGGATGCAAGGAAAACTAATGCATCGACAAAATTTCATTCCATGACTTATTCTAGAGGTTTGCCATCTAGAACCAGGAGTTTAATTTCCATGGAGTAGGCATGTCACGAGAATGTGGTGTTGTGCAATCGAGCATAGCTCTCGAGAAATAAATGAATGAGATGCTCGGTATCAAAAAAACGATTGCGGATGGCAATTAACAGAAAGCGTGCCGAGGGCGGCGTTGGGATCCTCATAGGTTTCTTGGCGGAGACATAGTTGACATGGCCACGGCGGTGTGGCCCTGGCAGCATAGGGAACCTTTCTGCTGGCTTACCGCGACCAGAACTTTCCGGCTTGATTGGGGTTGTTAGGGACACTCTCGAATATAGTGGCCCGCCTCTCCACATTTGAAGCAAGTGATCACATTTGGCCGTGGGGCCACATTAGCGATTGGACCTCCATATGTCTTGGGTGGAAAATCTCGGCTGGTTGGGGCGGCGCCTCGAAGGATGGCCTCGGGGTGTACCTGGGTGGTAGAGCCGTATTGGGACCCAAACCCGGTAACGGGAACGAGCGGATGATGATCGAGAATCACGGATGTGCTTGCGTGAAGCCTGAAATCGATCTGCCCGATCTAGGCGTGATAGCCTTATTGACTAACCGAAGAGGTACATTCATGCGAGCGGAGATCTCGGCGTAGCTCGAGGGCTAAGTCCCTTACGGAACCTCGCTGCTTCTTAGCATCGGTAGAAACTTCTTGGGAGCATAACGTGCTAGCCTCCCGAATTCAGCTGTATGGCATCCCGTTCAGCCGGCCTTGGGTGGCTGCGGAATTCCTCACGTTTGCGGTCCATAAGTCATACGGAATATGGTGCTTTCATGAGGCGGCTTTGAATTCATCCCAAGTTGTAACTTGTCAGCGGACGCATAGCCTCATAGTTTTCCCACGGTGGCGGGGCCTTCCGGATGGTGGCGGCAAAGGTAACTGTCGACCCTCGGACACGATGGCGGAGCGCAGCTTGTGATGGATCTGCGGGCCAATCGCCGGCGTCGAGTGGCTCGGTGGAACATTTGAACTTTGGAGGATAAAGCTTGCGAAATCGTTGAGGTGAAACCCCATCGTTTCTTGGCTGGCGGGCTGTGTTTTGTTCAATGCGCTCCAATAAGCGGTTAGTTTGGCGCTTATTGCGCTCACCTTCGACATCACCTCATTAAAGATGGCGGTTGCGGCGATTCACATTTACTGGCTGCTGCGGCCTCTCCTGCTCTGGAACAGCGGGGAGAATTTCAGTGTTGACCATCACAGGGAGACAAAACAAAGGTTTAAACCAGGATGGCAGAATTTAACAAGGTAGTGCGGAAGGTAATGGACAGTATGGAATGCAAAGATGTTTATCCGTATGACATGGTAATATAAACTGCCATATATATATATACCAGCGGTCATACACACCATTCATAGCTTGGTACAAGCTGGCGAATACAACTATAAGGAAAGGCGTTACATCTCATGGAAGCATTCCAACTCCTATACATTATTTTCTACACTTAGGAATGATACACACTAAGTAAGTATTCCACGAGTCACGCGAGGGCGGTGGAAACACAACTAGTACCATACAAGGAATACTACTACTATCTCGAGGCAGCTCCATAGTAGTCCTCATAGAAGTCACCACCCAGGACACGGAAGTGGAACATGATAAATGCAGAAGCAGAGACAATCTGTGGAGCACATGGACCATAAGAACTCGGATGTGGCCGTGGACCCACAAAGGGTGGCGAGAAGAGGCCCACGAGGAGGTGATGCCTCAACCTCACGCCACTCCATGAAGTCCGCGGACTTCGCCCTTACAGGTACAAATCTCTCATGTCCATACATCCGGCTTGCACGGCGGTGCAAACCTAGTCGAGGTAGCCAGTGGTGGAGCGGGCATTATCTGACTCCATCGCAAGGCCGGTTCTCACGGTCCTTGTCCTCCAACAACTTCGGTAGTGAGTGCGGAGGTGAGTCCTCATGGGTTGCATCCTTGTACAGGCCACGAAGGTAGCCATGCGCCCAGGGAAGGATCTTGGCATATAGCGAAATCGGTGTTGCTCGACCAAAGCAGTCTGGCTCGAATAATAGTCATCATGGAATAGGCTGCATCTTGCACGAGACATTCCAATAGTGATTCGAGCCCATAAGAGCGATGAAGTGGCTCGATAGCTCCGGGATAGGATGGATAAATCCGGACCGTGCATAGATATTGGCTTTGATTGAAATCCTGAACTGCTCCTCGACGGTATATTCAGGATACCATCGATAACCAGCCTCAATCATCACCCTAACCAACATGGCGTGTGACCGCACACATCAATGCACCGAGTCGAGGCGAACCACTTAGTTACGGAGCAGGTGGCCATCTGAAAGCACAGCCATAATGCAAAGGCATTAAATTCCTAGGGAAAATCGGGCAGCATAACATCGTAAATGCTCAAATCAAATTTGAGACATTCAAAATCAGATTGCAAAACCACTCAACAACATCATATCAAGGTTACGGTTCAAGTAATAGCATACTAAATTTTAGTAACCAGGCGAGGATGTAACCAACAATCCTACAAGGTACTACGGATAGTAACACGTGAACACGATAGAGAGAAGAGCCTAGTCCTAAACCCACGTTGAATGAGAAGAGGATGACTCGGATCGGAGGGCATAAGGTAAAGGAGTAAAAAGAGCCTTCGTTCCCTCCACAATCAATTCCCTACATATAACTAAAGCATTTCTAGACTCAACTTGACCAGTTTGGCTTAGCGGACCTACAGGCAGCCTGCTCTGATGCCAGCGCTGTCGGGACCCGATTCAAGTCACATCGACCTGGCTGGTAACACCTCCTTATCACTTTGCGGCCTCGCATACGGTATTCCCACAGGTGTCGCCTTACCATGGCCGGGACCGTTTGCGTCTTTTGGCTCGCGTATATGATAGTGTCGCTAGCATCCACATGACCAAGAACCGGGCCGACATGGCTGGTCGTGAACCCAAGCGGCACTAACCTATGGGACAGGCATACATGAAACACCTCGAGCATATCGGTCATCAGCGTATGAACTTGGGCTGTAACCTTTAGGCTATGAGGACTCGGTATCCCGGTACATGTGCAGAGCTAGGCGAGGACTCCAAGTATCACAGCGTGACATTTCCCGAAGGAACAGACATAAGAGCGAAATGAATCACATGCCGGCAGTCAAGTGTCCAGCGGTAGTCTTTGAGCTAGCGAGACTCCGGTGAACCGGGCATGGCGGACTACTATCGCTCGAAGCACAAGACTTATTTTTCCCATATGAGAGGCTGCCAAGGATAAACAACTAGATTGTCGGATCCCTCATACCAAGCATTTCAATCATACCATAATATGCCCGATATGAGTAAATACAACAAGGCATCACAACAAAACTCTACAACTCAAGTACTTTATTTAAGAGGCTCAGGAGCCATACATACTATATAGTCATACAAGTAGGGGTCACATGACCCAACACTCAAGTCATACAATCATACAAGCACATGCGGAAGCAAAGTAGTCTGAATCAGAGGACTCTAGAAAGAAAGAAAGCTTGTTGGAGCCTTTCTATCTACATGGCCCTTCACAAGTCTTAGATGCGCCACAGGGTGGCTAAGCACTAAATCGAAGTCAACATCTACATAGAATCCGTCGGAGGGTGGTATAGTCCTCTGAAAAATATTGATTAAGCAAACATGAGTACAAAAGTACTCAGCAAGTCTTCTACAGAATCCTATCATACATGCACATTCTCAAATAAGGTAGTGGAGTTAAATGCAGCAAGCCAGCTTTGACTCTTGGCTAAGCTATCCTCGTGACACACTTTGTAAAGCATTTGTAGTACAGTCCACTATTCACCATCACAATACTCCACCGTGGATCCTCTCTCGTCATCCCGAGAGAGACCATCCACGATACTCACTACTATCTTGAGGCTTTTAGTAGTATCCATTTACTTGTCTATGAACTGATATAGGTAACCCGAAGTCCTTCTCCGTGGACACGGCTATTGAATAGATCATATTTAACCTGCGAGGTATACTTCTTCACACGCTCTCACCACTTATAAATCGTTTACACGACATGTACTCAACAACCTTCAGCGGAAGCCCAGCGTGGGTGTCGGCCACACCTACCTAAACACTCAAGTCCCTAGTCCAGGTTTATCGCCTATTAGGTTCCATCCATGAAGTCGGCGAGGTTTCCCATACAGCCCGAGCGATGTGTGCGGGGTTCCCGAGATATAAGCGGGCACTTTCGGTACACAGACCACGGTGCCTACCGCAACACAACCCCCCCTAAGGTCAGCGTTGCGTCTGATTGACATACTACAAACACGAAACTACTTGCAACTCCGGACTATGAGCAGGGGGTGGTTAAGAAGCCGAGAGGGTCAATTAAGGATCCCAATGTGTGGTAGTAGCTGGTTCATGGATCACAAACACAGATCTCAGTTCTTAAGTTGGCTTCAATGAAACAACCCACCATGTACTCCTACATGGCCTCTCATCGATACCTTTACAAATCGTGTTCAACACTTACACTCTCGAACCAACACAACCTTTCCTCCAGTTCATCATCCCGATGAGCAGACACGACACAACTCTAAGCATAGCAAGCATAGCATGGTAGGAATCACAAACATGGCTCA
>JAHIAM010012729.1:0-10682 GCA_021605205.1 Aegilops longissima
AGCCAACGGTTCCCTATGAAGAAAATCTGGGTTCCCAAAGTGCCTTGAAAGTCTTGGTGAATGTCCTCATGACACCACCTGAAGAAAAGGAACGATCAAACTCTTCATATGGACCAAATTCTTCATATGGATCAAAGTCCTCTACGGCCAAATTCCTCCGTGGATCAAATTCCTCAAAGGATCAAAGTCCTCATATGATTATCATCGTGCTAACAACTTCTGTTTAGGGTAGAGCTAAGGGCTATGAATATGTGCATTGTTCTTCAAACCAATATGTTCATAAGTCCTCGAAGAATTTCTCTTCTTATTCATATGCTTACCTAACCCTCTTATGTGAAGCGAAATGGATTGGCCTCTATGACACCATTCTCATATGGTGCTCACAGTGATGAACTCTTTGCCACCCCTCGGATGTGGGTGGTGAAGAAAAAGAACTAACCTCTTCTGCGAGGTCAGGTCTCGGGTCTTAAGCGTCAGAAGAATTTCTTGGGGCACGACAAAATCTGAGAAGGGCAGTCTAATCATGATGAAATGAACTTTCATTTCACGTCCTCTCTTTGCTTATATGTTATCTTTGCTGATGAAATTCATCGATGAACTTGATATCATATTCTTCCTGATGAAGTATATGAGATCGTAAGTTCACTAATTCATCTGCGGGATGATCAACCCAAAAGCCAGAGTGGGTTCTCAATAGTGGATTTACAAATCACATGATGGTGACAAGAATCTATTGATGGATGCTCCTTATCACCGTCACATCTGAAGCATATCATCTTCTTTGACAAAGGCAAAAGTCGGTATTGGGTCTTGGTAAGGTTGCAATCTCTAAGGACATACACATGGACAAAGTCATGCTTGTTGAGTCCTTAGGATACAATCTCATGTCAGTCTCAATGCTTTGTGATCTTGATATGGTTGTTATCTTTGGCAAGTATCGTTGTGTTGTGATTATGGAAGCTGACAATTCCAAAGTCTTGAATGCTTTAGGAGAGGAGACTTGTATATTATTGATTTCTCTAGGACCACAACCAGCCGTGTGTCTACTTGCAAAAGCTTGAAGGCTGGCTATGGCATCGCGACTTAGTCACGAGCATGAGGAATTTACTGCAGCTTGCAAAGAAGAAGCATGTCATTGGCATTGAGAATGTCAAATTCCTCAAGGATCACTTGTGTGGAGCTTGTGAAGCTGGAAAAATGACCAAGGCCAAGCATCCAGCGAAGACTATCATGACCACTACTCGTCCCTTCGAATTGCTTCACATGGACCTCTTTGGTCCTAATCATTACTCGATAGTCACTAAGGATGCATCTCTATGGCTTTGATTGTTGATGATTACTCTCGTTACACATGGGTCACATTGTTACTTACAAAAATGAAGTCGAAGTCTTCAAGCGATCTTCCTCGAGGGCTTCAACAACTTTGGTGTGAAGATCGGACACATCGGGAGTGACAATGGCTGAGTTCAAAATTCTGGTCTTGATGCCTATCTTGATGAACTTGGTATTACTCATGATTTATCTGCTCCTTATACTCCTCAGCAGAATGGCGTAGTGGGCGCAAACAGAACTCTTGTTGAGATGGCTGCACTATGCTTGATGAATACAAAAGCGCCTAGTCGTTTTGGATTGATGCAATTGATCTGCGTGCCACATCATCAACAGTATATCTTCACAAATTCTTCAAGAAGACGCCTATGAACTCCTCACGACAAGAAACCCAATGTGAGTTATTTCAAAGTCTTGATTGCTAAATCTGGATTAGAGATCCTCATCACAATTCTAAATTTGCACAAAAAGCACATGAAGGTTTTATGCTTGTTTACGGAAAGGACTCGCACACCTCTGAGTCTTCAACATCGCACTTCACAAGATTGTTGATCGTAGATGTCTTGTTCGATGAAACTAATGGCTATAAAGAGCACCTACCTCGTGTTAGATGAACCATGCAGAGGAATCTATCAAGTTCAAAATGGAGGATGTCATTCCTCTTGAAGAATCTCTGAAGAATTCATTCCGATCTGGAAACGTCGACTGATGCACGAAGATAATCTTTGAAGACAATGGTCTTGAGGAAAATGATCAAATTCCTCGGCGACAACCAGCTCATCCTCGCGTTGCAAAATAAGTGCAAGTTGACAAGATCATCGATGACATTGAAGCGCCAGTCCTCTCACGTCAAAAGCTTCATTTATCTAACTTTTGTGGGCACTATGCTTTTGTCTCTATCACAGAGCCCTAAGGTAGATGGCATTTTGGACACTAGTGGATTAGGCCATGCAAGAAATTACATCAGTTCGAGCTCAACAATATAAGGAACGGTCAAGCGTCCAGAATCCTCACAACATAATATCATTGGCACAAAGTGGATCTACCGCAACAAGCAAGATGAAAATGGCCTAGTGGTGAGGAATAGGCATGACTTGAGCTCAAGGCTACACACAGGTTGAAGAATTGATTTTGATGAAACTTTTGCACTGTTGCTGAACTTGAGTCTATTCATATTACTGCCTATGCTAACCATCACAATATCACTTTATATCAAATGGATGTGAAAAGTGCATTCCTCAATGGTAGCTTGAGGAAGAAGTATATCTTCTCAACCCCGGTTTGAAGATCAAAGAATCCGACAAAGTCTTGAGACTCAACAAGGCCCTCTATGGTCTCAAACAAGCCCACAGTGGTATGATCATTGAAAATTCTTAGTGAAGAATGCTTACAGTTCACTCGACCCTACTCTCTTTACTAAATCATATGATGGTGAACTATTTGTGTGCCAAATATATGTTGATGATATTATCTTTGGCTGTCTTACCAGCTTAAGTGATGAATTTGCCTATATGATGGTGAAGAATATCAAATGTCTATGATGGGAGAGTTGAAATTCTTCTTGGTCTTCAAATTCATCAACAACACAATGGCATATTCATATCTGGAGAAATACCTCAAGATGTCCGAAGAAATTGGCATGCAAGATTGCAAAGCGTCAAAATTCCTATGCCCAATGGCCATGTCCTTGATGAAAATGGTATTGACGATCACAAGGTATACGCTCCATGATTGGTTCTCTATTGTACTTATGTGCATCTAGGCGGATATAATGCTTAGTGTTTGCATATGTGCCCGATTTCAAGCTACACGAAGGAATCACACCATAAGGTGTGAAGCATATTCTTGATACCTAGCTCACACACCATGTGGGATTATGGTACCCGGGGCTCTAGTTTGATCTCATTGGATATTCGACTACGACTCTCTTTGGTATCGTGTTACCGAAGTCAACATCTGGTACTTGTCATTTCCTCGGACGATCTTTGGTCTTTGGTCCTCGAAGAAAGCGAACTGCGTATCCTTTTCTCTGCGGAAGCTGAATACATTCTGCTGGCTCTTGTTGTGCTCAATTCGGATGAAGCAAACTCTCAAGGACTACGACATCAGCGTGAAGAATGTGCCTCTCTCTTGTGACAATGAGAGTGCCATCAAGATTGCTCTAACATTCAGCACTGAAGACAAAGCAATTCAAATTCGTCATCATTTTCTTGATCATGTGTTGAAGGCGACATCTCCATCGAGCATGTGAAGGCGAAGAACAGCTAGCCGATATCTTCACTAAGCCCTTGGATGAGAAGAGATTTAGCAAGTTCGGTGTGAGCTAAATATCTTAGAATCTTGAATATTCTTTGAAAAGGACACACATCCGACACTTATGCAAAATTGATGACTTAGATGTGCAACAATGAAAGCGTTTTCTTCAATCCATGAAGAATAACACTCTAAGTGTGAAGAAATTAATGAAGAATTTGATTCTCGAGAACCCTCGACAATTATCGGCGGTTGGAAATCATCATTCTTATCTGGTGAATCACGCCACCACCAAAGTTGAAAATCTTCAATTTGATTTTTCCTCAGTTTTGAAATTCTTTAGTTTTCAAATTCTTCAACTTTCAAAATCTTCACTTTTTTCCGTCGTTTCTCTTCATTGGCTATATAAATATATATGGGTTTATGTCCTCTCGACATTCACTTATGGCTAATTCTTCAAGTCGTTTTTTACGCTAAGTGAATGTGATCGGACCCTTCCCCTCTATGCTATACTCAACGGTCTATTCACAAATTCTTCATATGCGTTCTATTTGAAACTCGTTCAAAATCTTCCTTTGTGTCCTTGTCGTGAAGAAATTGCGAAACGAGAACTTTAAAACTGATCTTAATCCAAACTTTTGGTTTTGCCGCTCAAACCGTTCCGCATCCCACGATGCATTATTTTATTCACCCACGATGGTACCGATCTCCACTACCGATCGTGGGTGACACATGTCGTGAAGGAGAAATGGTCGGGGCACGTTAGTCCCAAATTTTGAGTGAACAGTTTTTCCCGTAGTATATATACCCCCCTCCCTTCCTCACTTCTTTTACTCCGCTCGATCTCTCTCTCCCTCGAGCTCCTCAAACCCTAAGCGCGCTTCTCCATTCGCCGGTGAGGAAAGCTTCCTTGCCTCAACCTCGTCCAGCGATACTCGCCCGACCGAAATCTTCACTCCGCTCCCGTGCTGTCTTCCTCCTAAGTTAAGGTGGAAGATCTGGTGACGAACTTCCCAACTGTTCTTCTTAGTTAGTGTTTCTTCACTTGGATAATTAAAGTTACTTTTATTACTCGCTTTGATTCTCAAACCTTCCTGAAAATCTTCAAGGTGTTTATTCTTCAAATCTTACACATATGAACACCTCAAACAAAATATGCTCTTGATTAGTTTCTCTAAGCAATGATTTTCTTCAAGATTCCTCAATTGTGTGGATCCTCGATCTATACAACTCTGGAACCTAAGACAAAAAGGCGGCTTAGTGAAATTCTTCAAAGCTCATCTGGTCCAAATTCCTCAAAACTTGTTCTTTTGAAAAACCACGAAGCATATGACCTCTCCAAATTCCTCCAACTATACTCTTTCACGGTACTTGAAGGAAATATGCCCTAGAGGCAATAATAAATGTTATTATTTATTTCCTTATATCATGATAAATGTTTATTATTCATGCTAGAATTGTATTAACGGAAACATAATACATGTGTGAATACATAAACCTCAAGTGTCACTAGTATGCCTCTACTTGACTAGCTCGTTAATCAAAGATGGTTATGTTTCTAACCATGAACAAGGTTGTTATTTGATTAATGGGATCACATCATTGGTTGAATGATCGATTGACATGACCCAATTCCATTAGCATAGCTTTGATCGTATAGTTTGTTGCTAGTGCTTTTCTTCATGACTTATACATGTTCCTATGACTATGAGATTATGCAACTCCCGTTTGCCGAGGAACACTTTGGGTGCTACCAAGCGTCCTGGCTAGCTGGGTGATTATAAAGGTACATTACAGGTGTCTCGAAGGTACATGTTGGGTTGGCATATTTGAGATTAGGATTTGTCCTCCGATTATGGGAGAGGTATCTCTGGGCCCTCTCGGTAATGCAATCACATAAGCCTTGCAAGCATTGCAACTAAATGTTTAGTTGTGAGATGATGTACGGACAGAAAAGACTTGCGATGGAGATTGAACTAGGTATTGGATACGGCGATCGAATCTCGGGCAATAACTATACCGATGACAAAGGAACACGTATATTTGTTATCGGTCGACGATAAAGATCTTCGTAGAATATGTAGGAACCAATATGGGCATCAGGTCCGCTATTGGTTATTGACGAGAGAGGTGTCTCGGTCATGTCTACATAGTTCTCGAACCCGTAGGGTCCTTGCAACAAAGTTTGATGGCGTTATTATGAGTTTATATGATATTGATGTACGAAGGTTGTTGAGTCCGGATGAGATCACGGACATGGAGGAGTCTCGAAATGGTCGAGACATAAAGATTGATATATTGGAAGCCTATGTTTGGACTCGGAATCACTCCGGGTGAAATTGGAATTTCAGATCAGAATTCGGAACCTCCGAGAGTCAATGGGCCTTGATGGGCCTTAGGGGAAAGAAAGGGGCCATATGCTGGCGCCTTCCCCCTTCCTAGTCCTATTAGGATTGGGAAGGGGTGGGCCCTCTCTCCTCCCTTGGTGAATCCTAGTTGGACTAGGATTGGGAATCCTACTCCGTGGGAGTAGGACTCCCAGGCGCAGCCATAGGTGGCACCAGCCCTCCCTTCCCTCCTTTATATCTGAGGGAGGGGCACCCCATGACACACAAGTTGATCATTGAGATCGTTCCTTAGCGTGTGGTGCCCCTTCCACCAAACTACACCTCGAATATACCGTTCGGAGCTTAGGCGAAACCCTGCGCATGGAACATCAACATCGTCCCGCCGTCGTCTTGTGAAACTCTCCCTCAACACTCGGCTGGATCGGAGTTGAGGGGCGTCATCGAGCTGAGCGTGTGCAGAACTTGGAGGTGCCGTCGTTCGGTGCTTGGATCGGTTGGATCGGGAAGAAATCGACTACTTCCTCTCGTTGCGTCAACGCTTCCGTTGCTGGTCTCAGTGCGTGACAACACTCTCATCTCGTTGCTATGCATCACCATGGTCTTGCGTGATCGTAGGAAAATTTTTGAAATTACTCGTTCCCCAACGGTGGCATCGAGCCTGGTTTTATCGCGTTGATGTCATATGCGAGTAGAACACAAGTGAGTTGTGGGCGATACAAGTCATACTACCTACCAGCATGTCATACTTTGGTTCAGCGGTATTGTGAGATGAAGCGGCCGGACCGACATTACAGCGTCGCTTCGCGAGACTGGTTTCACCGCTGTGAGCTTTCGTTGCTTAAAGGTGGTGGCGGGTGTCGTCTCTCTCACTTTAGTTGAACCGAGTGTGCTCGCCGGTCCTTGAGAAGGTTAAAGCGGAGTCTATTTGGCAAATATCGTTGTGGTTTTGATCGTGGTAAAGCGGTTCTTGCTCAGCCCGTAGCAGCCACGTAAAACTTGCAACAACAAAGTAGGGGCGTCTAACTTGTTTTTGCGGGCATGTTGTGATGTGATATGGTCAAGGCGTGATGCTATATTTTATTGTATGAGATGATCATGTTTTGTAACGAGTTATCGAATGGCGAGAACCATATGGTTGTGCTTTATTGTATGAAATCAAGCGCCATGTAATTGCTTTACTTTATCACTAAGCGTAGCGATAGTCGTAGAAGCAATAGTTGGCGAGCGACAACGATGCTCGATGGAGATCAAGGTGTCGGCGCGGTGGCGATGGTGATCATGGCGGTGCGAGATGGAATCACAAGCACAAAGATGATGATGGCCATATCATATCACTTATATTGATTGCATGTGATGTTAATCCTTTATGCATCTTATTTTGCTTTGATTGGCGGTAGCATTATAAGATGATCCTTACTAAATTATCAAAGTGTTCTCCGAGTATGCACCGTTGCGAAAGTTCTTCGTCTTTGAGACACCGCGTGATGATCGGGTGTGATAGGCTCTCGTTCAAATACGCGGGTGCAAAACAGTTGCACCGCGGAATACTCAGGTTATACTTGGCGAGCTATGCATATAAGATATGACCTCGGAACACGGAGACCGAAAGGTGGCGTGAATCATATAGTAGATATGATCAACATATTGATGTTCACCATTGAAACTACTCCATCACCGTGATGATCGGTCATGGTGTAGTTGATATGGATCACAAATCACTTAGAAATTGGAGGATATTTTTCTAAGTGGGAGTTCTTAAGTAATATGATTAATTGAACTTAAATTTATCATGAACTTAGTACTGATAGTATCTTGCTTGTCTATGATGTGTAGATAGATGGCTCGTCTTTGTTGTTGTTGAATTTTAATCGTTCCTTGGAAAGCAAAGTTGAAAGATGATGGCAGCAATTACGGACTGGGTCCGTAACGGGATTATCCTTATTGCACGGAAAATTCGTCCTGGAAGCACCGTTAGGTGCCGGGCCTGTGCAAGAGCTGCGCGAAGTTGTGAGCGTCGGCAAAGCAAAGCGATGACTACTCTATAGTTCGGTGTGCCATGCTACGGCTTAGAACCGGGACTTCAACGTCGTTTTGAACACCATGGAGCATATGAGATGTTCGGAGTTGAAGTTAATATTCCAGCGAATGCCGGATTGAGAGATATGAAGTCTCCAATAAGTTCTATAGCTGTAAGATGGAGGAGAATGGTTACGTCGGTGAGCATATACTCGAATGTGCGGATATAACAATCACTTGATTCAAGCTGGAGTTAATCTTCCGGATGATTGCGTCATTGGAAATTCTCCAATCAGCCACCAAGCTACAAAGCTTCGTGATGAACTATAATATGCAAGGGATGACCAAAACAATGCCAGAGCTCTTGGCGATCTTTGAAAGCATGGAGGTAGAAATCAAAAAGGAGCATCAAGTGTTGATGGTTAACAAAACCACTAGTTTCAAGAAAAGGGCAAAGGAAAGAAAAGGAAACTTCAAAAAGCGGCAAGCAAGTTGCTGATCAAAGAAGAAACCAAGTCTGGTCCTAAGCCTGGCGAGTGCTTCTATTCAAGCAGGCTGGTCCTTTGGAGCGGAACTGCCCCAAGTATTTGGCGGATAAGAAGGATGGCAAGGTTAACAAAGGTATATGTGATATACTTGTTATTGATGTGTACCTTACTAATACTCTGATAGCTGGGTATTTGATCTGGTTATTGCTAATATTTGCAACTCGAAGCAGGGGCTCTGGATTAGCGAAGATTGGCTAAGGGCGAGGTGACGATCTGGCGTGGGAAATGGTTCCAAAGTCGATGTGATGCGATCGACCGCTACCTCTACATCTACCGGGATTAGTATTAGACCTAAATAATTGTTATTTAGTACCATCGTTGAGCATGAACATTATATCTGGATCTTGTTTGATGCGAGGCGGTTATTCATTATCGGAGAATAATGGTTGTTCTATTTATATGAATAATATCTTTTATGGTCATGCACCATTGAAGAATGGTTTGTTTTACTTAATCTTGATAGTAGTGATACACATATTCATAATGTTGAAACCAAAGATCAGAGTTGATAATGATGGTGCAACTTATTTGTGGCCTGCCGTTTAGGTCATATCGGTGTAAAGCATGAAGAAACTCCATCTTGATGGACTTTTGGAGTCACTTGATTATGAATCACTTGGCACTTCGAACCGTGCCTTATGGGCAAGATGACTAAAACACCGTTCTCGGAACTATGGAAACAACAGATTTATTGGAAATCATACATCTTGATGTATGTGGTCAATGAATGTTGAGGCTAAATGGCGGATATCGTTATTTTCTCACCTTCACAGATGATTTGAGCAGATATGGGTATATCTACTTAATGAAACACAAGTCTGAAACATTTGAAAAGTTCAAAGAATTTCAGGTGAAGTGGAAAATCATCGTAACAAGAAAATAAAGTTTCTCGATCGATGTGGAGGAGAATATTTGAGTTCTGAGTTTGGCCTACATTTGAAACAATGTGGAATAGTTTACACTTACCCACGGAACACCACAGCGTAATGGTGTGTCGAGCGTCTGTCGTACTTTATTAGATATGGTGCGATCTATGATGTCTCTTCTGATTTACCGCTATCGTTTTGGGGTTATGCTTTAGAGGCGGCTACATTCACTTTAAATAGGGCACCATCTAAATCCGTTGAAGGCGGCGCCTTATGAGCGTGGTTTGGCAAGAAACCAAAGTTGTCGTTTTTGAAAGTTTGGGGCTGCGATGCTTATGTGAAAAAGCTTCAACCTGATAGCTCGAACCCAAATCGAATGTGTCTTCATAGGATACCCAAAGGAGCAGTTGGGTACACCTTCTATCACAGATCCGAAGGCAAGATTTTGTTGCTAAATTGGAAACTTTTTGGAAAAGAGTTTCTCACGAAAAGAAGTGAGTGGGAGGAAAGTAGAACTTGATGAGATAACTATCTACTCCCTTATTGAAAGTAGTACATCACAGAAAACAGTTTAGTGACACCTACACAAATAGGGAGGAAGCTAAATGATGATCATGAAACTTGAGATCAAATTTCTCTGAACCGTTAGATCAACGAGCAAGATCCGCACAGTGATCGGTAATCCTATTTTGGAAGTCATATTCTTTGGAACATGATGAACCTCGAACTATGAAGAAGCGATGGTGAGCCCGATTCCACAAAATGGCTTGAGGCCATGAAATCGAGATGGGATCCATGTATGAGAACAAAGTATGGACTTTGGTTGACTTGCCCGATGATCGGCAAGCAATTGAGAATAAATGGATCTTCAAGAAGAAGGGCTGATGGTAATATTCTTGTCTATAAAGCTCGACTTGTTGCAAAAGGTTTTCGACAAGTTCAAGGGATTGACTACGATGAGACCTTCTCACCCGTGGCGATGCTTAAGTCCGTCCGAATCATGTTAGCAATTGCCGCATTTTATGATTATGAAATTTGGCAAATGGATGTTAAAACTGCATTCTGAATGGATTTACGGAAGAAGAGTTGTATATGATGCAACGAGAAGGTTTTGTCGATCCAAGGGAGCTAACAAAGTGTGCAAGCTCCGGGATCCATTTATGGACTGGTGCAAGCCTCTCGGAGTTGGAATAAGCGTTTTGATAGTGTGATCAAAGCATTTGGTTTTATCTGGACTTTTAGGCTTTGTATTTACAAGAAAGTGAGTGGGAGCTCGGCATTTCGATATTTATGTGGATGACATATTATTGGGAAATGATATA
>JAHIAM010012732.1:0-13811 GCA_021605205.1 Aegilops longissima
TTTGCCGTGAGGCATCTGAAACAACTTTTCCTTCTGCATAAGAACACATCAAGTCCCAGCGAGAGGCATCACAATACACTTGAAACTCCTTATGTATATCGGCAAGTGTGCGATTTAGTCAACCCGTTCAACTCTGGAGCTTGTCTCACAATCCTCATCCATTTGAACTTGGTATCCTTCTTTAACAACTCTGTCATTGGTTTAGCAATCTTGGAAAAATTCTCAATAAATCTCCTATAATATCACGCGGTCAAGAAGCTACGGATCTCGCCGGTGAAGTGGGTGCCAACCATTCGATGGTGACTGAATTTTCTTTGGGATCTCTTGCTATACCCTCTCTGATATAACATGCCCAAGGAATCCAACTTCCTTCAGCAAAACTCACACTTGCTGAATTTGGCATATAAGCGGTGTTCCACGAGTTTCTCGAGAACCAAGCGTGGTGTTACTGCGTGCTCCTCTTCGTTCTTAGAGTAAACCATAATATCATCGATAAACACCACAACAAACTTGTCCAAATATTCCATGAACACTTTGTTCATCATACTCATAAAATAGGCGAGGCGTTAGTCGGTCAACGACATGACCGTATACTCATATAATCCATATCAGTGGTGAGCAGCTGTCTTTGGTATATCCTTTTCTCGTATCTTCAATGATGGCATCGATCGTAGATCGATCTTAGAAAACACCTTAGCTCCTTGCAAGTGATCAAGCAGATCATTAATCATCGTAAGGGATACTTGTTCTTTATCGTTACTTCATTCAAAGCTCGGTAATCAACAACCATCCTCGGGTTTATCCTTCTTCTCCACCAAAATCTTGGTGCTCCCCAAGGCGATGAACTTCTTGAATGTAACTTTCTCCAATAACTCCTTGATCGCTTCTTAATTTCTTCCGGATCATTTGCGGGCATCCGATAGGGTCTCTTTGATATTGGCCTGATACGGTATTAGTTCTATCGAAGCTTCGATGTCTCGATCCGGTGGCATGCTGGTAACTCTTCGGAAAAACATCGGATAATCCTTCACTCTGGTACTTCCTCTTGCACAACTCCGTGAGGGTATTCATGGCTCCTCCTAGGCACATGCCTAGATACATACTTAATCCTTTTCCCTACGGGTGGTAAGATGAATTGACTTGCTGCAGATCAATACTTCCTCAAACTTGACATCAATCCATACCTAATATCATCCAATCCTTGCGACTCCAAGATAATTAGGTCGGGACGGAAAAACATGTGTGCCAATGATTAGGGGTATCTGGGTGCACCATCACTAGCATATACTCTGCTCGGCGAGCTCACTAAAGAGGGGTCCTAAGGGTGCAGGTTGGTAACAAACTTATCCACAAATCCCTTGATATGTATGAATCGATGCACGATGTCGAAAAGAACAATAGCGGTAAATGATTGAACCAAAACTTACCTATTACGCATCCGCTGCTCTTCAACTTCCTCCACGTTAACGTGGTTCACTTATCCTTTGTTGAATGGATTGGGCTTCTTCCCAGCGCTCCATTTCGTTTCCATTCTTTCCTTGAGGTAGTCATTGGCATAGTGCCTGTTTTCCCGCTTAAAGCAAATAACTTGGCTTAAGTCCCACTTGGCGGGTGTAGCTGGGTTAGGCGATTTTGATTGTTGTTGGCTCCATTCCCATTCCATTCTTGCACCATTATCGATCCTCCTCGATATGGTTATGTCCTCCATGGTTATGAACTAGTCCTCCCGAGTTCGGGGTTAAGCGGGGTTCTGGTGAGCTCTGAGTTATACTTCCCTTGTCCATACTTCCTCTTACGATTCTCAATTTGCTTGCTTTCCTTCAATCATTAGGTATCTACCAACTCACGGTAGTTGTTGAAAGTTGCTACCATTAGCTGCATACTCATCTCATCATTCAGCCCTTCCATAAACTTCTCTTGCTTGCGGCATCCGTAGCCACATCATCGGGGCATAGCGTGATAACACTAAACTCATCCACGTCTTGAGCCCGATGACGGTTCCCTGGCGTAAGTTGCGAAACTCACGCTTCTTTATCTGCATAGCTCCGGTTGAAACATGGGCGTGCGGAAGCTGTTGGAACTGGTCCCAAGTGACATTGGCTATAGGAAAAGTAGCGTGTAATTCTCCCACCATGCGGCTGCTGGTCCATCCAATTGATGTCGACAGCGCACTCTTTCGACATCCGTGCATCCTGCGGTGGTTAACTCCCTTCAATTGGCGTAACCGGTCATACGCAACTATTGGCTCGGTGCTCTTTGGAAAACTCTTGGCGGTTGTAACCTTTAGAAAGCGGGCTAAATTGTCCACTTTCGGCGGGTTGTTGTTGTTGTTGGCATTGCACGTTACGAACTACCAATTGCATCAAGGCATTACTTTGGATCAGCGAGTGAGCTCAGGGAAAACAAAACGGGTCACGTCTGGAGGCATCTGAAGGTTTAGATGGGAGAGATTAGAATAGAAAGAGGTATAGTGAAAACACTACCCATATGCACATGAGGCAACACACATTCATTCAATCAAGCAAGCAAGGGCATACAAAGCGATCTAGGACTATCGCATAAGTGCTCAACTACTACTAGTTACATGGGGGTAATACTACTATTATATGGTGGTCATCTAGAAATTTTGATGGTGGAAGACTCCATGATGTCTGCTCGACTTCCTCTTCATAGTCATCATCACTTGGATCTGAGTCGGTGTAAATGCGATGATGATGTAGTTATCTGGACAAGCGGGATCTTCTTCCTTTTCTTGCTCTTCTTCCTTGGGTCTTGGTCCGCCCATGAAGACTCAATCTTCTTGACTAGATCGTCGTTCTTCTCAGTAGTATTTGATTTCTTCCTCATATCCATCGCGTGTAGACTTGAGTTCTTCCTCCAGCTCGATGATCTTAGTTTTGCCTTCTTCAAATCCATCATGTCTCGCTTTACTCTGGTTCTCATGGCGTCGAATGTGCTGGTTTAGTTCTGGATGTAGGCTGCAATGGATCTATCCTTCTTGGTGCTGATTACTTCCCATTGCTCGTCTTGGCGCTCATATTTGGTATATTGTGTCTTTAAGCTCCTTATTGTAGACTTCTCCAATCGTCCCATGGTAATGTGAGCTGCCATACTCTTTCCCAAACTCCATGTTGGTGCATTGAAAACACATACTATGGGCTCCGTGCTTGGCCAAAGCGTCCTTCAGGAACTAGAGCTTGAATCTTTCATTCTTCTTACGGTAAGGTGGGTTATGCGTCCGGTGAAGCTTGGTATTCCAATATTCGGTACCTAGTGACTTCCTTCAAGTGGCGTCCGAAGGTGTGTCTTCATCCGGTTGGGCAAACTTGTACCTCATCTCCGTCATCCTAAAGAGTGGAAAAAATGGAGAGGTAGAAATGAGTAGAGGAGTGACCTATGGTTTTGTCTTAGTGGTGGTGTCCTACACTCAGCGTGTGCTCTGATACCATCTTATGGCGACCCGACCTCGGATGGTCAAGTCTACGTATACATGTCATCCCTGGATCGGTAATCTTGACACACACGTTTTCGAAGGATTTATAGAGTAGCAATCACACACTTATTACATGAATGTCTCAAAGAGAACTTAATACAAAATATGGCTTAAGGCCATCTAATGCGATAACGGAAGGCTTGGAAGACAAAGTGAGTCCATCAACTCCAGCGGCATAGCGCTGCAGCGACCTACAATCCTTACTCTCGTCTGAAAATCGCAACATAAAATGTTGCAGCCGACGGTCACACATGGAATATCTGGCAATGTAACACATAGAGGTAATGAAAGAATAAGCTATACTACATGCATATATGGCTGGTGGAAAGCTCTATGGTTCAGTTTTGCAAAAAAGCCAATTTTCCCTATGTCAAAGGAATAGATTTTATTTTAACTATCATGGTGGTTGAAACATCATTGAGAAGGTGTAACCCCAACTCAATCCCAATTAAAGTGATTAACAACCAGCAATATTAATTTAGAGTGATGGGATCTGGTGAATACTCAATTACTAGATACTCAAATTGTCCATAGCGGGACATGGCTAACCATGATTAGATTGTACACTTGCGAGGTTTGCCACTTTTCCCCACAAGACTCGATCGCCTCCGCTGATTTCTCGCACTTGCATGGTGTTTGAGAAATGGATGGCCAGACACGGTCTTTGAAACATTAACTCTCTACTCGGATAGATCATACCAAACCTATAAAACCCACTACCTTGATCTACCTCTTGAAAGCTTCACGTAACTACTCAACTATGCTAGAGCCCATAATAGCTTGTGGCTGCACATGGAAGTTTCTAGCATGAATAATCTCAGTTCCCTTTGAGCACGGGTGGCGGTCCATGGGAAGATCACCAGGGTACCGAGTTTCAAAAAATAAAACAGACAACCTTTGGGTTCCCAGGTGCCTCAATCCACCGGATGTGTATTTAAGTTGCCACCTTAAAGTAAACCATTAATTAACAATCTCACATTTGTGTGAATATCTCTCAAACCCAATCCCGTCTCTGAGCATAGCATGGCAATATAAGCATAACGTGAAGTAACTCCCAAGGTTTGAAAGTAATAGAGCAATAGGTTCCTACCTCATCATCTACTTCCCAACCCACAAATTAATGACATCCTAATCATGCAATGTTTGAGGTTGAAACTAATGCATAAAAACTGGGTAGGAAAAGATATGATCAAGTGTTACTTGCCTTGCGGCGATCCGTGAATCCTAGAGACTCGTAGTAACAACCCGCACTCAGAATTCTATAAAGCAAACAATACATACATAAGCATACAACAAAGATGCCGAATAAAACTTCAACTGAAAGAGGTTGATCGGGAGTTCAACTTAAGAACTCCGGTTTGCAAAAGAATCAAACCAAGCGAATCAGCGAAACTCAAGCGGCGAGAAAATAATGTCCGTTTACTAATCTGAACTAAGTCAAATTTTACAATGACAAAAACTGGTTTGAGTTGATTATTCGGAAAGGGTTTGATCTGAAACTCAGCGCTTAATCGCTGATTCCGATAAGCAATGAAAAGATAAACTGGTTTGAAAATTGGATTGAAATCACGATCGGAATAACCGCGGAATAAATCGAATAAAAGAAAAAGTGGACTTTAAGCGAGCGAGCGTTGTTAACAGAAACAAACAGTGAGCGTTCGTTAAAAGCGAGCAGACGAGCAGACGTTAGTTAAATAAATAAACCGGAAAATAAACCGATCTAAAAAATGATCTAGGGTTTTTTAAACATTCATGAAAGAAAAATTCCTAGAAAAATAAATAAAAATCTAAAAATTCCAAAATAAGTTTTCTCCGTCTAAATAAAATATTTAGAACTGGATGAACTTTTCTTGGCCCATAAAATGCAATTTTTTTAAAGCGTGCAATTTTTTTCTAGGACAAATAAAATTCCAAATAAGTAAAAATAAAATCCCAAAAATGATTTTAACATTTTTCCTCCGTATTTCAATTATTTTGGAGAAGTCATATTATCTCCCTCATTTATTTTAAACTTGAAATATTTTTCGGAGAAAAATAATTAAAATCAATATCCTCGACCTTCATTTGATAAAATTCAAATGTGAAAATCGAAAAATCCCAACTCTCTCCGAGGGTCCTTGAGTTGCTTAGGATTTTCGAGGATAGCAAATGAATATGCAATAAAATATGATATGCATGGACGACCTATGTATAACATGCCAAATTGAAAATTTGGGATGTTACCCAACGACATGATGGCGACACGCTCATATCGTCGCTAGACGGTCGGTTTCATTTTGGAGGGTGGCGTTAGTCTTGTTGACACAATTGTATATTTTGTTTGTGCCCAAGGTTGCCCCATCAAAGCATTGGGTAGCCAAAATTTTGGTTGAGGTATTGGTTGCCCATGATTTGGCCGACATTGGCAAGAAAAATGAACTAGAGTTGGCTAGAGTTCATTGGCATGCCAAAGAAATAACCATCAAACAAAGACCAATCTTTGGGTCATGACCAAAATTTTGGTTGAGGTATTGGTTGCCCATGATTTGGCGACATTGGCAAGAAAAATGAACTAGAGTTGGCTAGAGTTCATTGGCATGCCAAAAAATGGCAACCATCAAACAAAGACCAATCTTTGGGTCATGACCAAAATTTTGGTAAGGTGCACTTTGGCCACAATCGAACACACCCCAACACCCGGCTCGTCGAGGATGCAGGCGCGCATGCGTTAGCGGAGTGGTGTAGCGTGGACAACGCATCCTCTGGACCTGAGACCATGCGGGTCGTCTTGCTTTTCAATGACATCGTCGATCGCATGTGAGCAAAGGCATCTCAACATTGCCCGACCGCGGTGACTACCGCACACCAAAACCCTCGTCCCTCACGCCATCGCTAGTGCGTTCCCGCCGGCCGCTGCCGCATTCATGTCGTCCATCATATGCCGTCGTTAAGAGGCTCGGTGCACGAGAACCAACTCCGCGACTTAATAGCCACCGGGGCGCTTGGCCTCACCGAATCGCTACTTGCGGCAGCCAGCTAACCTCCACACCATAGCGCGCTCCTCCTACTTGGCACCACATCCGCCATGACCATAGCCTTGAGCGCCTGCGGGAAACTTGTCTTCGGGGATGAAGCTCGAGTCGCCACCCTCGCTCAAATCGCCTCTCACGATGCAATAGCGGCGTGGCGAGCAGGACAGCGTCCGCTGGATAACCCGGCTGGCGGCGATGATAGAACACCGTCGACCGCGTCCTACTTCGCCGTCCAACGTCCGGCACCGCCGGTGAGACTCCTCGAGATAAGTAGGGCATGGGAGGCGGCGGGCATGGTGTGCCAGCTGGCGGTCCGTATCCGTGTTCTACTCTTCCTCGCCGAACACGCACCTTCACTTCACGGGTCTTGAACCCCCCGTACATAGAGATCGCAGATGGAGGGCGTCGGTTGCCGTAGAATAGGTTTAGGGTGGGTTTCTTTTATTTTCTGTCCTATAAAAGTTGAAATGTAATGAAAATCTTCCGTGTTTGCATTAATCTCAGCCGTTGTATATGAACTTTCATAATAATATACATATTGTAGGGTACAAGCAAGATGCCCGTCGTTGCCGGAAGATCAAGATCTTGTGGGAGAAAAGGATGAGCGAGAAAGCCTTATCGCAAATGTGGAAAGTGCGGTAAATTGTCATAGTTTCCTTCCTATCCATTAGATATAGATCGGACGGACTATATTGGGGATGGCAGGCACACCATCATCACCAACTCTGCTTTTTATTGAACCGAGACAAATCTAACATGCAGTAAAATAAACACATAGGGTCTATACATACACAAATTATCTTAGGCACTCAATAATCGTCCACTACACATTCACGCATTTCATCTTTCTACATCTATGGGAACCTACGAAAGGGTTAACGTAAATTGCCTCTCTCTCCCTCCCTAATTTTCATGGTGGTGGGCCCTCCTCCCCAATCTACAATCAACAGCTCACCGTTTCACATTCGTTAATTACGTGGCGGGATTACGTGGGTGTAGCATTACTCGTCTAAAAACCTTCAGCCAACCTCCCGGCATATCGCGGGGAAAAAGACCGGCAGCGCCGTTTAGTCGGGATTATCGGATTACTAGTAGTAGTATCGATGGATCGGCGAAGCAACAAAAATTTTTTTGAGGAAGCACCTAGTTTAAAAAAAAATGTGGTACACTCAATCACTCCTATCGCGATCGCATTGCACCCCACACGTTCGGTCCTGCCACGGCTCCGCATAAGCGGGCAGCGCGACTTGCCTCTTCAACGACACGTGGGACTGCACTTGGAGCCGACCGTCGCCCCACAGCCGAAAATCCTCCCACACCCAAAAATTCCCCCAAATCCGATTCAACCACCCTTGACCAACTAACCAATAATATTCCCCAAACCCCTCCCCTGTCCCCTCCACTCCATTCGCTCCTTAAAGCCACCCTCCCGCGCGCCGATCGTCGGCGGCGGTGATCCTCTCGCTCCCAAAATCGCTCTGTGACTGCGTCCTCTAGCAGCGCGCCACCTCAGCTCGTTCTTGTGGGCGGCGGCGTCGAGCCGCCCTTCTGGCGGCGTTAGTGTGGAGATGCGGCGGTCGGCTTCTCCCCGATGCGTGCATTCTAGGCGAGGCCGGTTCATGTCGGTGTGGCGCTAAATGTTAGGCGATAGGCTTTGTTAATCTCCTTTGTTTGCCAAAGTAGTTTCTTGTCAATATGCCTGCTTAAAGCTTCCTTGCCTCGCACTCAATCCTTAGCTGAGATGGCATGCCAAGGCCGATTAGTTGCTAAAATATCCTGCCATATATTTATTGTGGCGTGGATTGCCATGGTCTAGTAGATCTGTTAGGTGAAATAGCTCTACACGTTTTATACTCGATCTTTATTGCTGCGATGGCCTTGATAGTTTGATGGTGTGTGCTCGGCCTCATTATTCTTTGAAACAGCTTGCCGTAATTGGCACTCAAATTTGTTTGCTGAATTAGCTTTACATATATTCGTTACTTAGATCTTCTCGTCCAAATATCTTGCGGTAGCTTTAGACATCGACCTAGGTATTTTTTGGACTTCATAAAAAGCAATATGTTTTTCTGTAATATCTAGTAGAAGAACTAATTTGTATGTCTATGAGAGGACTTGGATAACTTATGTTTGAAGATTCTCCTTGCATATGTCGGGGGTTGAAAACTTCATGAACTTTATCGAGTGAGTCGGTGGTCCGAAATCAGATGTGCTCTGCCTGTAGCGATTGTATGAATTCAGTTACAAGACCCCGATCAACTGTGCAAAATCATCTACACTTGTATGGGATGTCGGTCACATATACTAGGTGGGTTCATCATGGTGAAGCTGTGAGCGTCAATGTTATTGACTCGTGGGCAGCAGATCACCATTTTGATCACGATGCTCGAGTGGAAGAGGAGGAGGAGGTGGTGGTGGCGGGCGATGAGTTTGACCAACATTGAAACAATGCTACAAAATGCCGTGCATTCCGTGAACTTTCACTGCGAGAAGAAAAATGGTGGGCCGCATGTTGGAACAATGTAACGTTGTTGTCACCCGGAAATAAGCTGCCGGTATTCTCAGCTATGGTCACCTTTCTTGGTGAACACATCGGCGGATGACCAACAAATCATTCGATCGATGTTGGCTGCTTTCCGCAAATCTTTCAGGATCGTTGAGCTGCCACACACCTCGATAAAATGAAGAATTTCCTTCGTGCGGTTGGAATTGGATATGATATGATCCATGTTTGTAAGAATAATTGTGTTACATTCCGGAAGGATTATGCCAACAAGTGAATGCCGAAATGCAAATCATCAAGATGGAAAAATGGCGATCTTTGTGAAAGGATTCCTCATAATGTTCTAAGACATTTTCCAATTACACCAAGATTGCAGAGGTTGTTTCATGATGCGAAACAAGAGAGGATGTCTTGTGGCATTCTAGGAACCGGGTATAGAGATCAGAATGTAATGAGCCATCCATCTCATGGTAGTGAGTGGAAAAGATTCAATGATAAACACAAAGAGTTTCTTCTTGACCGAAACATTAGACTTGGCTTAGATTCAGGATGGATTTAACCCATTTGGCCACGGCGCCACATATAGCATGTGGCGGTGCTTATTATCCTACAACATGCCTCCAAATATACGCCCAAAGAATCAAACTACATGATGGCCTTGCTCATCCCGGGTCCAAAAAGTCTGGAAAGGATTTTGATTTGTTCATGGAGCCTCATGTGGATGAACTTACACTATGGAAGGTGTTCTCCTCGAGACCTATATAGCAGCCCACCGTGATTTCTTTCTACGTCTGTTATAATTTGGTGCATCCATGATTATCGGCTTTGGGCACTATGTGGGCGAGCGACACATGGTTACAATGCATGTGTTATTGCTGACGAAATCATTGTCATCATAATACTTAGCAAGATCTGTTACATTGGACACCCGTTTCCTTGCCAAGGACAAGCGCATCCTAGAAAATACCGAAGACATGTGTTCAATGCAAAGCATGAAAACCGTGATCGCCAAAGAGGCTCACCGCCGATGAGTTGCAAGTGGAATTAGAAGGTCGGGCATATTACACGGAAACCATCGGTAATGGTAGCGAGGAAAAGGAGGCGTGGCGGGAGAAGAGATTATTGTTTACCCGAGTCCACTTTGTGGGACTTGGAGTATTGGAAAGATTTGGATCTGTGGCATAATCTTGATGTGATGCACATCGAGAAAAATATTGTGACAACATTATCGGCACACTTCTTAATATTGAAGGCAAGCGAAAGATACCTTAAAATCTAGGATTGATTTGACACACGGTATCGAGAAAGGATTTGCGGTGCAAGATGAAGGTAAACCACGGGATATGGCACCGGTGTATGCGTCTTGGACAAGGTAAAAGAAAAAGAATTGCGAGGTCATCACGTGTGAGATTCCCATATGGATTTGCTTCCAACCACGAAAGGAGAGTCGGTCTGAGATGGAAACAAGGTACAAGGGTTGAAAACTCATGCGCCATGTCCTACTTCAAAGGGTTTTACATGTTATTCTTAGAGGATTGGGCAGACTTATCTGAGCGATTCTGAGTTGGGACAATTCTTGAGAAACTCTGCGGTAGGAATATCGGGATAGATGCTTTGGGCGTCTTAGAGACAAGATACCAACTATCCTATCGACCTTGGAAGATATATCCTCCGCCTTCTTTGATGTGATGGTGCATTGGATGTTCATCTACGATGATGCACTACTTAGAGGTCGATGCATTGGCTGGATGTACCCTATTGAAAGCGGCTAGGCACTTTCAAGGGCTATGTGAAAGAGCTAGACGGGTTCCATTCGAGAGGCCTACATTCTCTGAAGCGTTGACATTACGCTCAACATACATTGAAACAATGATCAACTTAGCAAGAGGTGGGTGAAGTCAATCCGGGCTCAATGTTTTCTATTATTTTGTTCAGAGTTCGAGGAAGAGTCGACAAGAGGACAAACCTAAAGATTTGGACAAAATGGTTTGGTATGTGTTGAATAAGCATCACGAGATACTACCTTATATCAAGTAAGTGCGATTTGCAGCTTATACATCATAATCTACTAAACTTGCAACACATTCTTATATATTTAGATGTTTGGCGCGATCACTATGTTGTGCGCATCTACAAGAGGAATTCTTGCCACAAAATCCAAGAAACATTGACAAACTGGTTATGGCAGGATTTGCGAAATGGTTCAAGAACCATTAAGCTTTTGAAGTGCTTTTCGGTTTTTAATATATTAGTACATAAGATGATCAGCTTGTCTATTTTCTAACCATAGGTTAAGAAGATGCGGGAGGATGGGAGGTTGATGATGCCCTTTACTCACTAGCAATGGGTCTGATACTCGGGTAAAACATTATGAATCTTGCGTTGTTGGAGATGTGGCTACAACACCCTACTGCGAACGAAGCGGGAAGACACAAAACAGTGCCATCATGAGCCGTCATTATGACAAAGAGCAACTGAAATGTATGCTAACATAAGACATTGTTCGATTGCGATATATCTCTAGTTTGAGGATCATCGGTGTGTGGTTACTGTTGTGTTATCGTTGGTATAACCTGTTTTCCGGGATCATAAAACCCATAGCTGATGATTATTTTCAAATCCATCAATGTCAAGGGGCGTACTAGACCAGAGCCTTTTATTTTGGCAAATCAAGCAACACATATATTTTTCTTGGAAGACACATTTGCGTAGCGATGGGAGAGTATTGCAAAGGTTTGGCGAGAGAATTCATTTAATGAAGTTGCACAACAAGATGATGCTTACTTGCTCCGATGTACAAGATAACACATATTTCCTAATATCTTTGAGAACCATCACGTCAATGCACGCGAAAAGATTGCATGTCATGATGTGGACATACAAGAGTTGATCAAGAAGAAGCCAACGTTGAGGGCGTTGAGGGAGAAAGAAGATGACAGGTGGGAATTCGATTGATGATACACATGGCGAAGATGTTGGCTGCTGCTGCGGATGATGATTACATTGCTTTTGTCGTATTTGCCGTCGGACGTTTTTTATCTACTATGTGAAATTGTGTTTCTTTGTGACAATGAAAGTGATGAACATGTTGTTTAGTATTTTGATGTGAGAACATCACTTGTTATGTATGCTTATTTGTGTTTGGTGATTGTATGACAACTAAAACATGATGACATTGTTGTTTAGTTGTACTCGTATTTGGCTGTGAAACTTGAATTTGATGACATAGTTTGCTGTTGGTGCAATTTGCTCGGCGTCTTTGAATGAGAACAAAATTGACCCGACAGGGCCTCTGCTATTTATTTATTTATATGAGAAAAGGGATACCCCTGATTTCCGTTAATAGAAATCATTAGATGTTCATAACATTACTCCTAACTGCTAACAGGTTTCATTCATTACTAGTTTCAACAAAGTGCTCATGTGTAGCCACTAAATACATCAGTGCTACATACGCAAATAAAGAGACAATCATCCTCTGAGCACATCGATTTTGCCCATTATCTTCAAAAGCTCTTTCATCTCCTCATTCTTTGTCAAGGTCGTTGCAGCTATTGTTAGCCATGATCGGAAGGCGCATCTTTAACCTTCTACTCTGCATCTTCCTCTTTTTCGTTCCTTGATTACTTGTCCAACACCCCAACCTGCTTTGCTATTGGTTCCTGCTAACCAAATAATCAGTAGGTTGCATTCCCCACATACAACTTCCCAAAATACAAATCACGAATCTTCCCTTTTGACGAATCAAATTGGAAGATCATCAGCAAACTATTAAAAAATCAAGGCTGAAAGCGGCGAACAACACTTAAACATATTATTACCCCATGATTGGGCATTTGTGAAGACTTCGGCTAGGGTTGCAGTTGTGGTTGAGGGCGACGGATGACTCTGCGTGATTTGCAGCGGTGGCACCACACCAATGGTAGCGGGTTGCGATGAGCAATGGCTGCGTGCGTGTCCCGGGCTTGTGATGAGACCCAGGCGATGAATGCAGTGGCGACTTGGCGCATATCGGTTGTTACTGTTGAAGAGCGGTGGGCGAGCAACCGGCGGACATGGTTGCTTTGCGGCGGAGCTTGATGCTAAGCGAGTAAGTAGAGAGAGGAAAGCGAGCGTTGGATATGTCGGTTTCATTACTTGCGGTAGCATAGCACATATATAGTCATAGTCTAGGTTTGGATTCGGACCAGCTAGAGACACGTCTTTCTTTTTCTAAAACTTCGAGCGTCTCTTTCTTGGTACACTAGCTTGTCGCCTTCCCAAGTCTTTGATTTTCTTTCCCTTTTTGTGAGGAAGGAAGGAGGACAAAATTGAGAGTTCACAGGACTCGAACCCAAGACCTCTCGATTGAAAACCAAGGTGCTAGTCACTTATGTGGCGAGCGTTCCTGTGAGGAGGGCGGTGGCAGACGCTTTTCCTGCGGTTTTGTTCCTATATATAAAAATTATGCTACTTGGTGTCGCTTAGTCAACAAGCGGTTGTGCCAACCTTGACCATTGGATTGACATTCAACGTCTCGCGTTTCTTTAGTCTCTTCTTCCTCGAGCCGAAAAGCCAAACCAGCGCTTGGCCGGGACCGCCTTCTGCCTCCACGGCTGGTGTGATCTTCCCGCTCTGTTCGTTTCCGTCAGGCCTCACCCGTCCTCCGCCTTGGTTACGCTCGCCATGGCGCCGCCCTCGGTGTTGTCAACATGTGCAACAGAGGAATAAGAGATGATTGTACATGGTGAGGATGATGGGAATCCCGCAGCCTTGATAATTATGTTTTTCGGGACGGAGAAGGGTATCAAGCGGGTTGTCGGGA
>JAHIAM010012737.1:0-15259 GCA_021605205.1 Aegilops longissima
CATCCGTGGCCTTTTAAACCTGCCTCAAAATGGATCTCCATTCTTCCTCCTTTAGATTTTGTTAATCATCAAGCATTATCCCGATGTCTTTTCCGCTTGGCCGTGGTGCTAGTTCAACAACGAATATGGAAAGTGTTAGTGTACATCAAAGCGTGAGAGACATATAAAGGCATGCAGCGCAACTTGACTCGGTCGTACCGTCTTGGTGTTGATGCTCATGAGGTTCATCTGATCTTGCCAAGTCTGTTGTGTCGTGATTGCGGAAGTAGTGTTAGGTGTGAAGGCAGCTTGGGGCGGCATTCGGACAAATGAGCAGTAACTAGTTGAGATTTGAATGCAGTTGAAGCGGATGCTGCGCTGGTGGGCGGTAATCTTGTGTTTGTAGATTTAGCGGTGGACTTGGACCTTCTCTTGCACTATAAGTACCAGAGAATCTCGGGCGGAACCTTTTCGTTTCACCGACGATAACCTCCCTACTATATTATTTTCCTTGCTCTTTTTGACTTTGCCATGTCAAGCGTACCCACAACACAAAAGAATAAAATCACTCTTGAAACTCATTGATGCATATCTGGACAAGCAATACTTTGATGTAAGACAACCGTATGAGGATGGAATATGTAAGAAAAAGCAGGCGGCATGACATATTCACACTCGATGTGCAAACTAAGCGAAGGATTTTCAAGAAAATAGAAGTAATGCAAGCTAGACACCATATGAAAGATGCAACCAATATTACTCCAAGTTAAAAGTGTCTTGTCATAAGTGGCAATTCAAAAAATTAGAAGCGTTACAACGTAGAAATCAATGCAAGATGCAACCACTATCAAACTGCCATGTTAAAAGCGTCCAATCATGAGTGGTGATCACGGGATACACAACGATACTTTGATGTAAGAACATGGTATGATAGATAGATCGATGTATTCTGAACAAAAGCCATGTCATATGCACATGTATAGCGTATAAACTCGAGGGTGCAATTTAATCAAAATAGAAGAAATACAGGCTAGACAACATATGCAACATGAAACCAATTATCACCTTGTCAACTTAGAGCAAGCACTGCGATGGTGGAGTCGGAGATGAACTCATCATGTAGACTTGGGACTTCAACTTCATTAGCAATAGCAGGGGCAAATCTAGAGAGTCTCTTTTGCGTCGGTCGGAGGACCACCAACATCCCCTAACCTACTCTTTTCCTTCCTATTTTACGATATTGCCTTATGAAGTCAAAACCACAAGAAGATGAATAAAATTAGCTCGCATAACTGGTTGATGCATAATCTGAGGCGAACACTACTTTGATGTAAGGCAAGCCGGGATAGGAGGATGGAATATATACAAAAAAGACAGCGTTTCATATTCACCGTCACGTAGGAGGATGGAATATGTATGAAAAAACGATGGCGGAAGGCATTTCAACAAAATTAGAAGAAATGAAAGCTAGGCACCATATGAACATGCAACCAATATCACTCTTCGGGTAAAAAGTGTCTGTGTAAGTGCCATTTCAAGAAATTAGAAGAGTACAAGCTAGAAGACAATGCAAGATGCAACCTACATCACGATCCCAAGTTAAATGTGTCTTATGGGTAAGTGATCATTGCGGTATAAGTTGTAAGCTACATGAATGCAATTCAACATAATCGGAAGCAATACAAACTAGACATCATCGGAAAGCAACCACGTATAACAGTTCCAAGTAAGAGCAAGCACATGATGGTGGAGTAGGGAGATGTGCTCATCATGTACGTATGTTCTAGAAAGCAGGAACACGTGTCATATTCACGGCATTATGTGTAAAGTAGAGATGCAATTCAAGTTAGAAGCAATACAAGCTAGACATCATCAACATGCAACCACATATAATAGTGTCAAGTTAGAGCAAGCACACTGATGGTGGAGTAGGGAGATGTGCTCATCATCTACACTCGTTATTGTCAGCCTTGTGTTGTCTTGCGAATCTTGTTGGGAGGATGGCGGAGTAGAATCTGTAGAGACCCCTGTTTGAGTTGCTCAGAAGGACCACCATCATCCTTTGCGGACTAATTTCCTTCAGCTGTAATGATTTTGCATTGTGAAGTCAAACCGATAAGAAAAAGGAATAAAATTGCTCTTAGAACTCATTCATGCATGATCTTGAACACTACTCGGATGAAAGGCAAACACATGATGCGAGGATGGAATATGTATGAAAAACAGGATGGTGTGACATATTCACACCTATGATGTAGTAACTAAGCGAAGGCATTTCAACAAATTAGAAGCACTGCAAGCTAGACACCATATGAAAGATGCAACCAATATCACTCTGCCAAGTTCAAAGCTGTAGGCGTTTCAACAAATTAGAAGCGTACATGCTAGAAATCATATGCAAGACACAACCAATATCACTTGGCGACTTAAGGTGCCTTATCATAAGTGTTGATGCGGGATATGCAAGAATAGTAGTCGATGTAGAAACAGGAACACATGTCATATTCACGGGCATTATGTGTAAAGTAAGAGATGCAATTCAACAAAGTTAGAAGCAATACAAGCTAGACATCATCGCAACATGCAACCACATATAATAGTGCCAAGTTAGAGCAAGCACCTGTGATGGTGGAGTAGGGAGATGTGCTCATCATCTACACAGCTCGTTGATTATCTAGCCTTGCGTTGTCTTGCGAATCTTGTTGGGAGGATGGCGGAGTAGAATCTAGAGAACCTCCGTTTAGTTGCTCGGAAGGACCACCATCATCAATGCCTTGCCAATTTCCTTCAGCTTTATTGATTTTGCATTGTGAGGTCATACCGACAAGAAAAAGGAATATCATTACGCTCTTGAACTCATTCATGCATGATCTTGTGAACACTACTCGATGAAAGGCAAAGTCATGATCGAGGATGGAATATATACGAAAAAATGGGCTGACGACATATTCACACCTATGATGTGGTAACTAAGCGAAGGCACTTCAACAAATTAGAAACACTACAAGACACCATATGGAAGGTGCAATCAATATCACTCTGCCAAGTTAAAACATCTCATCATAGGTGGCGTTCATCAAACTAGAAGCAATACATGCTAGAAATCATATTCAAGACACAAACCAATATCACACTGCCAACTTAAAAGGTGTCCCATCATAAGTGGTGATCAGAATACACAAGAAGAGTAGTTTCATGTAAGAACATGGTGTGATAGACGGATATAGTATGTACCAAAAACAGGAAGCGTGTCATATTCACATGTATCATGTGTAAGCTAAGCAGATCAGTTTACACTAATTAGAACAATCTGAGCTAGACACCATATGCAACATGCAACCAGATATCCTGCTTGCCAAGTTAGAGCAAGCACCTTGGATGGTGGAGTAGGGGGCGGAGACTTGGACCTTGTAATGCACTATCGGTACAAGGAGAATCGGTACAATGCTCCGTTACGTTCTGAGAGGACCACCATCATCGCCTTCCTTACTCTTTTCCTTCCTCTTTCTTGATTTTGCCTTGTCAAGTCAAACCCACAAGAAAAAGGAATAAAATTTGCTCTTGAGAACTCATTGATGCATGATCTTGTGAACACTACTTTCATGTAAGGCAGCCATGATGGAGGATGGAATATGTATGAAAAACAGGATGGCGTGACATATTGACATGTATGATGTATAAGTGTAAACTAAGCACAAGGTGCTTGAACATTAGAATCGATGCAAGCTAGAAACCATATGAAAGATGAAACCAATATCACTCCAAATTAAAAGGGTGCCCTAACAAATGTATTTGACCAAATTAGAAGCAATACATGGCAACAGGCTAGAAATAATATGCAATATACAGCGAATAAAGGTGACTCATAGTAAGTGATTGATGCGGGATCTGAGAAGAGGTAGTTTCATGTAAGAACAAGGTTAACACATAGATGTAGTGTGTACCAAAAATAGGAAGGCATGTCATATTCACGGTATAGTGTGTAAACTAAGCAGATGCAATTTACCTAATTAGAAGCATTACAAGCTAGACACCTATGCAACATGCAACCACATATCACCTAGAAGTTAGAGCAAGCACCTTGATGGTGGTGTAGGGAATCGGTCTTGGTCTGAGCTACGTTCAATATCTTCATTTAGGCTCTTTTTCTTGAGAATCATGTGGAAGGATGAAATTGCATTCTTTATAAAGTATTGGTCTCATATTAACCCTGGCGTGTTGTCTCATCATAAGCGATAGGCGCTGATACACAAGAACGTGGTTTGATGTAAGAACATGGTGTGATAAGCAGGAATGTAGTATGTACCAAAAAGGGGCGTGTCATATTCACATGTATAATGTGTAAGCTAAGGAGATGCAATTTAACAAATTAGGAGCATTGATGGGGATACACAAGAAAAGTAGTTTGATGTAAGAACATGGTTAATAGAAAGGCGTAGTATGTACCAAAACAGGAAGGCATGTCATATTCCAGGTATAATGTGTTAACTAAGCGGATGCAATTTACCCTAATTAGAAGCATTACAAGGTAGACACCATATGCAACATGCAACCACATATCCACCTTGCCAAGTAAGAGCAAGCACCTGCGATGGTGGTGTGGGGGTTGTGATCAACTAGAGAGCTCGTTGACTATCTTCATTTAGCCTTCTTTTTCTTGAGAATCATGTGGGGAGGATGACCTTGCACTCTTTAAGCGAGTAGGCGTCTCACGTAACCCACTCGGGTGTTGTCTCATCATAAGTGATTGACGAGGATACAAAAGAGCATTAGTTTGATGTCGAACATGGTTAATAGACATATGTTATGTATCAAAACAGGAAGGCATGTCATTATCAAAGGTATAATGTGTAAATGGCGGATGCAATTTAACCAAATTGGAAGCAATACAAGCTAGACACCATATGCAACATGCAACCACATTTGAACGAAGTTAAAGCAAGCACAGGATGGTTGTGTGTGGCAATTGAGATCATCAACTGAGAGCTCGTTTTTGTCTCCAGCGCTAACTTGCACCCATTAGGCATAAGCGCTTAGTGCTTATCTTGAATTACCTTGGGCGACTTCTTCTTTTCTTTTACGCATTCATCAACCTTCGTCAAGTCTGAAATACCCATGCATAAAAAACAATAGTGTGAGTATGGGTGAAGTGTGTGCACAATTATACAGTGTAAAGGTAGCGGATAGCAGGTCGGTGAGAAATAAATGACGGAGACAATGATAGCTCTACAACATGCATGGCACACTAAATTACTACAGATTCTATGAAAATAACGAGTCATTTGAAAGCAAATAGGTTAGTCCATTTTTTCCCGTCCGATGTACAAAAGCAGGCGGATCGCCTTCATCTACCTCGGCCGATTAGTGTTGGATCTTCCTCGAAGCGGCGACCACCGGCCCGATATTCCTCCCCTGCGCCCTCCCTCGACCTCACCGCGCCATGCTTGCTACCCCCCGCCATCCATTCAAGCCCGCGACCTCGGATCGAGGCAAGCAACTCCTCGCCCACACCCCTATGTGAACACCGATCGCCGCTTCCCGAAACGAGGCGGACTAGGTGCTCATCGCGCCTAAGCGGGTGCTTCTTCTTTTAATTGCGGTTATTGACCGAATTGAAATCCAGCGGACTCTTGACCTCTAGCAAGGTGAAATAGTAAAGGAGAAACCTTGTGCATTTAGTATCACGAAGAAGATGCAGATGAAGCGCTCAACTAGTTTCTTTGTGGGATGAATACGGTGTGGCGGAGCGTAAGATTTGCATGAATAAGGAAGAGGAGTACCTCTTTCTTTGCGATGTTGTGTCCTCCTACATTTTTCGGCGATCTTCTTGTTGTTCGCGGAACGAAGTTGTGGAGGAGCGGTGCAGCCTGGGCGAACCCATGGCCAAGTTGTTGAGTGTGGTGCGGTGGCGTCGCCGGGGCGGGGAAGCGATCCGGCGGCGAGCAGCGGCGTGGGAACACTCGTGCGGTGGATGGTTGCGACGGTGGAGCGCGCGGTGAGCGCAGACGGCGTGGTCGGAGTGGTTACGGTACAGCGCGCGTCGGCGTCGGCGTCGTGGAAGCAGCTCTGCCTCGGCTTGACTGCTAAGTCCTTGAGGCGTTGCGTTGCGTTGCGTTGGCACGGCGTCGAGTGACCGCTCGGCGTGATGGAGGAGGGCGGTGGATTGGCGCTATGGGGTGGAGGCGGACGCGGAGGAGGCTGGGGTTTGCGGCTGGTGGAGAGGCGTTTTTGCCCATGGAGTATGAATGGGGAAGCGGAGGGCGGGGAACTAAGGGGAACAATGTTTGGTTTGAGGCGCTTGTTTGAAATTTGGGAAAGTTACAAACTTTGCCCCATCTAAAATTCGGACATATTGCGGGTTGAGGTAGGACAGGTCATGTCGGTGTCCCAAATGTTTAGGCGCCCTGACGTATGAATGCTTCTCGGGCGGTTGAGGCTGGCGTCTTGGTGAAGTTACAAACCTACCGGTTTAGACCTTTGGACATCGGGCGATAGGCTACGGGCGAGTCGGGACAGTAATTTCCTACCACCAAACATTAGTCTCGCGTGGTTTGGGTGACGAAGGCCTATTTGGCGCCGTTCAATATTTGGGAGCGAAGCATTAACGTTTTGGTTCTCTTGAATTGAACTTTCGGATTTGTCAAACTTCACAAATCTTTACTCTTGAAAATCCTAAAGCTACGATTATTTTGGAATGGAGGGTACATTTGAATATACATTGTACAGTATATATTAAAAATATGCAACTTACCTCGGTTCATGCATGGTTCGAGATATAATCTCCTTGGTTGCAAAAAAGTTAGATATGCGTATGAATATATATAGCATGTTCAAACTCACAACAAAGATTGATGCCTTTTACATCTGATTTACAAATGCCATTATCTCGGGTTCAAATAGATGAATGCACTTCCTATGAATTGAATCTTGAAACCCCTTTATGTTGAATTAGACATGTATTCTATTTGTAGCTAGCAATTTGGAATGTATCCATGCAAGTGACAAATGTATAAAGTGCTTCACACTAACAACATGGGTGCACTAATTAATGTTTATATTGAATTGCAAAAGCATCCATTACGTATTTCAAACCGCTCTCACTCTATGGATCGATAATATGAAATAAACACATGCACATGCTAGAATTCAATAGAGTATGGGTGCGATAGACCGATTTTTCGTCCATATGCAATTTGCAAAATTCATGATTTCATCCAAAAATAATAACCATTTATATTTTAATTTAATCGTAGAACCGCCTTTTACGTAGATGCACTATGCCTGCCCGTTCTCACCAGCGTTATATATCTCTCTATCTAACATAAGTCACACTTTATATGCATCGGTTTCTCTTTCACAATGCTCACAATCTCTCTCCGGGGTGTCCCAGGGTGTCTCACGCACATGCTCTCTCTGTTTCTCTCTCTTTCACTACTATGCCCTCTTTTCACTAATCTCAGTTGGAAAACACTATTTCCCTCACATGCATATATACACATCAGGTTCTACTAGCCCTCTATCCGCAATATAATTGCCTCGTTTCTCCCTTTTAATTATCTTTAGGCCTCTCTTGGCAAATTGCCCCCCCGACACACCTCTCTCTTAGTAGTTGGCGATTGATTTCATCTATCATTGTGGGATATCCCGGTTGTTAGGCTGGATGGTATCTGAGGCAAAGTTTTACCCTAGTTGGATCGGACCCTTGAAGTTGGAAGAAAGAGCCTACTCCCAATCTGTATTAGTGATGGGGTGTGTACAAAGTACGGTGAATACCAGGCATTGTCGTGTGTGTATACTATCGACAAACTAGCCCCAAGCTTATAACATACTAAGGGCCTAGGGTTACAAATCATATATAGTGGCTTATCACCGGTGGGGATAGAGTCCTCCCGACTCGGTAACCGTGTTTTGGTCGGGTCCTCCACATGGGTCTTTGTATAACCGTCTCATCCAACCTATATGTGGCGAGGATGGAACCAACCCATGAGTCTTCATGTTGACCCACCAAACTAGAAATGATGTGCCCACCACACCCACAGCAATCGGCCACTAAGAAAATAAGCATATACAATAGTACAGCGGTATCTAGCTCACGATACATGTCCATATTTTGTTGATGACAGGGACTTTGCATTTGATCGTGCTCCGTATTTTTTGGCGACACTTACGGTCATTGTATTTGAAGCAAAAGGCACGATTGGTCCTGGACTTGGAATAAGCTCATCACGGTCACCACATACATTTTGTCGTGCTAACCAACATGTGGTTGGATGGTTGAAGGGATGGTTTCTCGAGCCCACAAGGTTAAAGTCCGGTGCTCCATTTATCTTGTGTTAATTTCAGTATTTTCGGCGATGTCGGTTCTTGGGAGGGGCGTTCCACTTCGACTTAGAGGCACCTATGGTGACCGTAAAATCTCAAGATCATATATCTGGCCCCTCTCTCGAAGGTGCTCATAGGGGTAGGGTTCGGGTGTGTGCGCTTATAGCGGTGGTGCTTGCGTGTATATATGAGCCCTTGCGTCTGTACCGTGTTAAACAAATACATGTCATGATTATCGGTCCTTTGGCTCACCCGGCCCTCCTTTTTGTTGATGACACAATCAATTGACGATCAACGTTCCACCAGCGGCAACTAGTGTTGCACCATGGAAGCGGGTAAGTGGGGCCCTTGTCAGGCCCGTATATGAAAGAAAAAATGGTAGTTTGAGTCGTATTGTGTTAATAAAATAAGGGTACATTTTAGGTTGATCATACGGTCCTTTGGCTCACCATACAGCTCGTAATTTTTAATAACACGATCAATTGACCGATCCGGTCCACATTCAGCAGCGCACATTACCATAGGGCCCCACCCATTCGTGGCATTTGAAGGACAAAATGGTAATAAATTAGTGGTCGGTGGGTATTAGCGTGAGACCTCGGGCGGGGGAAGCGAAAGTCCCTTAAGGTTGAAGCATATACCTCGGGGCTCCCAGGTCCGATGATCGTGCTTCGGGACGGGAACACAAATCGATCGGTAGGCGACCATTTAGGCCGGTATTATAACCTGGCCTTTATCGAGAACTAACACCCGGTAGTTCATTTGAATTAATGAAATCCGTCATGTTTATATGAAAATCGGTATTTTATTTGATTTCCGTCATTGTTTATATGAAATATCAGTTTGTCTCGTGTTTGCGTGAATTTAAATCCGGTTGGTTGAGTTCTTTGTCATAATGTGTGCCTTTACGGTTGGATGGGTAATTTTGCGGGTCCGGTCGATCTGGGCGGCTCGAGGGCGGCGTTTGGGACAAAAAAACACAGCTCTCGAGCTCGTCTCAACATCGTTGGAGGATGCATGACAGCATGGCACCGAGCCATTCCTCGTTCATCGGTGGCAAAGGCACCGGTGGACAAAAGGTCACCAATATTTTGGCTACCGGGCAGATCAAACAGTCCCTCCCAAAGATTCAAATCCCTCGCCATGGAATTTTGCCATGTGTTGTTTTCATGGACTAACAAGATGCCGTGCATTGCTCGGAACATCAAGATGCATTTTTACAAACTCCGCATGCATGCAAGGGTAATTAATGTCCTCCTTTGCTAGTACCACGAGGCAAACACCATTAATATTGCATCAATTAGTGTTAGTGGCCTTGTTATCTACAAATTGTAATTTTTAGTGGCCCCTTGTATATAAAAATGGAGGGAGAAAGATGAGAGATAAGGTGAGGAGGAGGGGGCGTGGTGGTGGCCGGTGGTGGTTTGGGCGGAGGCATGGGGATGGGGCGCAATGTCTAGGTTTTATCTCTCTCCACACACCCACGTGGGTGGGGGGCGTCCTGAAGAGAAGAGGTTCCTTGGTAGCAACTCCGTCTCTTTCCCAACCACACCCGGGTCCAGGTGGAGCTCATTTTCGAAAAAGGCAGCCCACATGGTAATTTGGCCGTGTCTTGGTTGTCCACTTGGTGGAAGGAGGATCGTCTACCATGGGTGAACAAACAAATTGGCTTGACGCGGTTATTTAAATTAAAAAAGAGGCAAACCATGTGGGGCCTACCTTAGAGGCAAGGCTCTATACCTGGAGTACTTTTGATGTGTCCGTCAACCAAGAAGCAGGAGAAACTTGCTTGTAGCCGTATCCCCGCCCCAGGGCGGTGGCTTCCGGAGGATGAGGTGAAGGCTTACAGTACTAGTACTACTACTACTACTACTCTTGCGCCCTTCCGCCGCTCCCTCGCCCTTGGATTTTCATAACCCGAGGAAAAATTTTACTACTCCCTCCGTTTACTCCTCGTCCATACCGTTACTTTGGTTAGTACTCCTCCATTTACTTATACAAGGACACTATAAAAAAATACATTTTGCATCTATAAAAGGCCACAAATAATTCGAGACAAAAGTTACTACTCCCTCCTTTCCGGTTTGGCTCAATTTCAAAATCTCTCCAACCAAGGTAGGCGGTGAGTGGTCGAATTAATTTTGTAGTTTCACAAGTAATTAAGGCTCGTTTTTCTCAAGAAGTTATGTTTACCGAGGCATTAATTAGAATGAATGCATGAATGACCACTAAATTTCCATGAACTTGTACATGCATTGGTTAGTTTCCTCTTGACCTTTGCTTTGCGTTGGGTGATCTAACGCCTCGAAATCCAACATGAATGGTACTACTACTAGTATAGTAGAATTGAGACTTATCAAACGAAAAATGAATGTTTTTAGATGAGCCCTATAAACCCTAGTGGTCGTACTCCGTAAAAACAGTTTTTCCAAAACTAAGTCGCTCCCTTTCATGAATTCTTAGTATACTCCTCCTTCGCTCCCTTTCATGAATTATTTCTTCTTCGCGACATGTGGGACATATAACAACCGGTCCGTGTCAACCCAAATAAGATCAGAACAAGGGGGCGCACCCCAATCCGGCCATAGTAGTAATAAACAATGAAGCGTCAAATCACAATGCCGCCCTTTTCCCCAGACGGACAAAGCAACCATTATTTCACCGGTTTGCCATCATCTCAAACCATTAGTTTATTACGCCTCAAAGAGGACCACCGCCCTTGGTAACATCATGACACGTGGGACCATGACATCCATGCTCCCCCGATCGCTTCGGTAAAATCACCTCATTTTACTATACTTCCTCCGTTCGGTTTACTACATGGCATGCCACGTGGTTCTAGGTTGAGAATTTAACGGCTATATATGTGATGAACAGTACTCTAGCCTTTTAAAAAATGTATACTTTTTACAGTAGTACTATCGATGGATTCGCCATGGAAAAATTGAAAAAATAAAAAGGTGGTACATATAGAGGCTAAATACCAAATTATTAATAGTTACTATTAAAAAGCTAGTACATGCTTAATTGGGGTGCTAAATTCTATTAAAGAAATACTAGTAGTATGTACATCGAAGAGTTAAAATGAGAAGAAACATAACAAGTTCGGGGCTGACACACACCTCAAATTAAACTAAGCACACCTGAAATTAAACTATGCAACTAATCCGGTGAACTTCATTAGAAGTTTAGAACCACCATGACAGCGACACTGCCACCTTACTCGGGTCCTCGTCCACTCCTCGACTTAGTCCTTGTCCCTCTTCCTCTTGGGATACTTCTTTGGCGAACCCTTGGCTGTTGCTCTTCATCCAACCCTTGTAGATATTGAAACAAAGGTAGCCATCCATTGCAGCGTAGTGGATGTGGTCTATATCTAGTACATTCCGCTGCCATGCATGCGATGAACGTGTAATGAGGTTTCTCCGTTTCGTCGAAGTATGAACCATGGCTCTGCCGGTCGGATTAAGCTATGAGAGGCACCGAATTCTTACGGAGGTCGAAGGGTTGCCTACAACAAGGCCTATCCGACCAAGGACTTCTTTATCGTTCTTAAAGTCTCATGAATTTCACTTGTTTGTCCTTGAGGAAGTTCTTAAAATCCGGCACTCAACGTCGGCATGGCATATGTGGTAGACCAAGAAAGCGTTATGTCGCAAACCTGGATCACGGCGGGCTTCTTCCTCTCGATCCTTAGATCCTTCTCGTCCAGGTATGGTGTACTCAACATCTAGCCCACGACCCACTCATCATCTGATTTTTGAGCTTCCGGCGAAAAGCATCCTTTCACCGTCGCAAAGCGGGTGTAGATGATGTCGAACTTCCGCCGATGATGGTTCTAACCTTGTACTCACCCCGATCGTGGAGATTTGGGGCGCCATGGATTTGGGAGGAGGGTTAGGATTAGTGAACTGCCGTAATGTGAATGGGCGAGGCGACTAGGGCGAACCAGCGTAGTATTGAAGGATGTGCGGGGACTAGTAGGAAGCGAACTACCGGCGTGGAGCAGCAGGGTGGTGGCTCCGTTCTCCCATGATACAAGCTTCAAGGCCCTTGGATCTGAGATCAAGCGGTTGCATGGCGTGATTCTAGAACTATGGGTGAATATCCTATCACGGAGGTTATTACGAAATTTTCAGCAACTTAGCATGCGACCGTTTGATCTCAGATCCAAGGGCTGGCAGCCCTATCATGGTCGCACCTACCGACCATTGCATCTCGGCATCGGCAGTTGGAGATTTAACACGGTGCGTTAGGCTATCGATGTTGGCATGTCATACATAGTCATCCTTAGTCACTCATACTACAACAAGGTTGGCTATAATGTTGGCTATAAGTGTATTTTTTTTACTTCTCTTATCTCTTTCTTGTACTCCCTCGTCCCATAATATAAGAGCGTTTTTGACACTAGTGTAGTGCCAAAACGTTCTTATAATATGGACAAAAATACTAGTATTATGCATTTGCCAAGGTGACCTCTTCCAATGAAATGGTGTTGCTAAGTTTGCTTCATTTAATTAGCTATAGACTCAAAATTGTCTTTTCGCCTAGGTGCGTGCTTAGCACCGTTTCTTCCTTGGGTCACCAAACTAGTCTCTCTCTTCTTGATTAACTTGCCACATCATACTTTATGCCTATGTGGCAAGCTTACTCTAGTAGAACAAGTAAAAGTAAGTACAATAGTGCGCTTTACATGGCATTTTGCATATGTGGAGGAAAGAGGCAAGGAAAAAGTGGAGAAGTGGGCTCTCATGCAAGAGCCAGCCTCTACTACATGGTGGAGCATTGGGAGAGGCACCGTATGGAGGTGGTCAGGAATCGGAGACTCACGCCGGTCGTGCTCATGATTAAAATGATAATGGCAAGTCAAATCACGGGGCCTCACCATCCATGATAACTCGTTGTTAAATCACACATCCCTCGTTTGCAGCAGCCTACTCCCTCGTCTTCGCATCTCTGTCGAACCGACTAGTGAGCCCTTGCGCCGCCTACCCCGAGAAAAGCCCCACCTTGACTTTTAAATACAACTACATTCCTTAAGAATCCAATGATATACTTTTGTGACATAGTAACTCATATTTAGTTAGTCAAATGGATGACCTAGAACTACGTCTGGGCCCTATAAACTGAGGGCCTAAAAATAAAAACCGAGGCGGAGGGTAGTTCGATCGTATCTTTTTAGATCAATATAGTCGGGATTCACCAAGGCAAAACCAAGTGGTAGGCTGCTCCGTGTGTTGCGTAACAACTCAAGCGGGTCGATCCGCTGCGAAATGGCGACACATAACAGGACCCCTTTGGCGACATGTGGCTCATCCACCGTCTTGTTCCATGTCGATGCCAAATTACATTCAGACCGGTTGGAATTGGAGCACCCGTCGTAAGGCCTTGGATAGTAGAAAATGAGCGATGAGGGTCAAATCACAAAGCCCCACCTTTCCGCATTAAGTGGAGTCTTGATGGACAAAGCAACCATCATTTCACTCTAGGGCAAGAGCATAAAGAAAGAAAACAATGATGCGTGCGGCAGCTACCTAGGGCACCCTAGGGTGAGGGGTCTCCCTCGGATCCTTTTTTAAAGCGCCTCCACTACAAATCGGCTTCTCCCTCGTCCTCTTGAAGAAAACCGATGATGAGTCGGGTAGGGTTTATAGAAGTACTACGGCATGCGGGGCCACATCATAGTAAATGGGTTCGAGTCGGCGCCTTACATATGTGTGGGCGCTTGGTTTTCAAACGAGGCAGCATTTTGGGTTCGAGGGACGGTGGAGATATAATCATACAAAAATTGTGTCGTGGGTTCAACCGAAAGCAATGATGCATGGGCCCTGCATTTTGATACACCGGGGCGTGAAATTTCCTACTCTACTCAAAACTAGTAAGGTACACATGTATTGAATGCATGAGATTTGAAACCAAATTATGAATAAATACACTATAGCATGTAAAGCTTTGAGTCATATATGCATGATGTAGATGTTCGTTTAGTTCTTATAGTTCATCTCATTCAAAATCAATTAGTTTTATAAAAATGTTAAGATTCATGGGGTTGTGCATTGTAAATCATAAAGTAAAAACAAATAATGGCAATTCATTTAGAAAAAATAATAAATTATGATCTGAAGATTCTAGAACAAAGGGAAGTGCTTGTGTTTTGAGGTTTGTGCATTATGCTTAAGTTCAACCATGGAGTCTTCTAAATTGTACATGTGGCGATCTGGTGGAATGTTGATGATATCAACGGTCGATAGTGCTCGGATTTGCCTATCTACTGCCTTTGTCGGGTTAGCTTCATCCAGGACCATCTTTCAAAGTTATTGGCACACTATAGTTCTTGTGCCATAGTTGCATGTTTTGGAAAAAAACTACTAGTGGGTTGTACTATCTATTTAGGAATAGAAGATGTATACATGGAAGTTGTAGGGAAAAAGATGACATGGAGTATCTCAATTCCTATGAGTAGGGATTGGAAAAGAGATGTCATTTGGTTCACATCATAGGAACTTTTCTATTGAATCTAGAGATGACATGTATCTCAATTCCTATGAGGAGGGATTTGAAATTAAGGGAGTATAGGAATCCATTCATATGAACCAAGTGGCTCTAAAGCTATAGAAATGATATCATGTTTATTTCCTTTGAAATGTGGAGTATATGAATCTATTCCTATGAACCAATTGGATCTAAAGGAAAAAATCCTATAAAAATCATATCATATAGAGTTCCTATGATATTCCTCGACACTAAAGGATGCTTGAAATTGCCGGGTGATCGATGGTCTTTCTTTGTAGACTCCTCACCCATCTTTATAGTTACCTCTGAAGATGAATGAAATGATATACAGGGTATTCTACATGTGCAATTTGGTACCATAAACTTCGGTAAAAAGTTTGCGAGGTTAATTTTCAATAAAGCTATATCCTTTGAATGGAGGAGCATCGGCAGTTTCTAACACTCC
>JAHIAM010012738.1:0-34660 GCA_021605205.1 Aegilops longissima
AGGAGGAAGATCCTTGAGGGAGAGAGATCTCGGGGAAGAATACTAGTAGAAAGTATTTCTCAAGGATCCCGGATGCTTGGTGTTCAAGAGGAGAGATGTCCTCATGTCTTCTTGAGGGAGAACATGTTCATATGATCTGTTGTGCTCATTTGCATTAGCATACATTAGCTCTGAACTTTAACTCGATCATCATTCATATCTTTCAGCTCTTTTCCTTACTCGATTTTCTTTCCCTATCTTCTCCGTATCCATATTAGATTAGGAGACAAGACATCTAAGGAAAGAGATCATTTAAATTCATTGCATATCTTACTCTTGGGGACATGTTAATCCAATGTGGTATTTCAGTACTCCTCTCTACATGTCATCCAGTCTTGGTATTCTTGTGGTTTCTTTTGTTTGCTCTGGCTAGTAGATGCATCGTGTTATCTAACCTTGTTTTCAGGTTCATTCCATCCTAAGCCAACTCAAGACCACAAGGTAAGTATATGCATCACAATCATGTGTATGAGAATTCTTGCTGATGTACATATTGTTTGCAAGAAGGACTCATGGGCATGAAGGTATTCTCTTTAATCGTTTTGCTCGATGCATATAGCCAAGATACATGTAACACATTGCTGCTCTATCATGGTTATGCTATCACATGCTTCTATATTTCATATTCACATGATTGCATACATGTAGGGAGCCTATGCTTGTTACATGTCTTTCCAAACTTTACTTGCTATTCTTTATATCTTTATCTAAAGCTTTGATGTATGTTGCCATCAATTACCAAAGGGGAGATTGAAAGCACAAGTGCTCCCTAGGTGGTTTGGTAATTAATACAACATATCTCTTGATGGACTAACACTTTTATCTAGTATGTTTCAGATAAGTTCAACAATGGAGTGGCATGGACTAAAGGATGTGGGAACTCCTTCAAGATGCTAGGACAAAGTTGGCTCAAGCTTCAAGCTCAAGACTCTTCATTTTACATTTAGTGATCCAAGATCACATTGAGTCTATAGGAAAAGCCAATACTATCAAGGAGGGATGAGGTGTTGTAATGAGCCTCTTGCTTCATGTGCTTAGTGATATGCTCCAAATACCCTCAACTACTTTCCCACTTCCACACATTTGTCCTAAACCTAAAGTCAAACTCGGCTGCTATTCTTTCTATCAGCACCAGAGTTTGGATGTCTTAACTTACAAACCCTAGGCAAATCGGTCTCACGATAAGGGATCTCGGACTCACGAGATGGGATTTAATCTCTCGTTATGTCCATTATCAAAATCGGTCTCACGAGTTTGAGCAATCTACTACCGAGATTACAATGCAAACTCTCAGTTAACTTAATTACAAAATCGGTCCCACGAGTTTGATAATCGTCAACAAGTTTGCGACCAACTCTCTGGAAGCTTATTACCAAAATCGGTCCCACGAGTTTGTGTGTCAGTCTTCGAGATTACGTTATGCCTAACCCTAAGAATCGGTCCCACCAAGTTGCATTCGGTCCCGAAAACCCTAACGGTCACATTATTTGCTAAATGGTCGTGAGTTTAACGATTCGGTCCCAGAGTTTGGTAGTTGTAATTAGCAGTTAGATTTTGTGTGGAGGCTTATATACCCTCCACCTCCTCTTCATTCGTGGAGAGCCATCGGTGAACCTACACTTCCGCATCCTATTTACAGAGAGAACTACCTACTCATGTGTTGAGGCCAAGATATTCCATTCCTACCATATGAATCTTGATCTCTAGCCTTCCCCAAGTTGCTTTCCTCAAACCCTCTTTCCACCAGATCCAAATCCTATGAGAGAGAGTTGAGTGTTGGGGAACTATCATTTGAAGCACAAGAGCAAGGAGTTCATCATCAACACACCATTTGTTACTTCTTGGAAGTGGTGTCTCCTAGATTGGCTAGGTGTCACTTGGGAGCCTCCGACAAGATTGTGGAGTTGAACCAAGGAGTTTGTAAGGCAGGAGATCGCCTACTTGTGAAGATCTACCGCTAGTGAGGCAAGTCCTTGTGGGCGGCCATGGTGGGATAGACAAGGTTGCTTCTTCGTGGACCCTTCATGGGTGGAGCCCTCCGTGGACTCCAGCAACCGTTACCCTTCATGGGTTGAAGTCTCCATCAATGTGGATGTCGATAGCACCACCTATCGGAACCACGCCAAAAACATCCGTGTCTCCAATTGCGTTTGAATCCTCCAATCCCCCTTTACATTCTTGCAAGTTGCATGCTTTATTTTCCGCTGCTCATATACTCTTTGCATGCTTGCTTGCTATATGTTGTGAATGTTAAACTTGTGCCTAAACTCCTCAAACTTTAAAGAAACAAAAGCGCAACTTTGGTACTTGGTGTCTAATCACCCCCTCTAGACACCTCTTCTCAAGGTCTACAGCATGACATGTGGGCCACCTAAAATGTGGCGAGCATAAGTTTCTACACAGCCACAGCGATTCCCATGGCCGCCCGCTTTCGAACCCATGAAGCCACCGTCCCCAATTCTGCTGGCTCACCCCTCTTGGCCCCCACTGCCCCCTGCGCCTTCGGGAGCATTACATGGATCAGTCACCTACTCGGTCCACATGTTATTGACTCAAAGGTAAGTGTAGTAAGCGTTGAAGCTCAGTCAAGCGGCCACGAGGAGAAATGTAACTCTGCGCCCAGGCTTGTGGTGCTCGAGAAGCATGAACTTCGTGCCAAACTCGAGATTTGTTTCTTTACTACTTTACATGCATAGCGATATAATGGACATTGTAATCTCAACATGTGATGGGCTCTAAATTTGAATTTGAAACTTATAAACAAGATTCAAAACAAATAAATGGCGAGAGGGAGTATATCGTAGGATGTCCCATACAAAATAAGTCCTGGTTTGTCACGCGAATCTTGGTTAGAAGGAACACGGCGTCTTCCCTACTCGTCTGACAACAAATCGGCCACGAGCGGCATGGTCCTTTGACCGCCATGTGCAAGGTTAGTGCTATCTTATTCAATCTCCGTGGTTCCATCGTACCAATTCATGCGTTGCCCGTTATGGCTGATCCCAATGTTGGTTTCTCGGGAGCAGTTACCGTTGTAAATGTTGTGTGAATTGATGTTGGTACCCTCATTACATATGCAAGCCAATCTCCACTACTTCCGAGCCTAACCCGTGAAAGCGATGGGCGGGGAGAATTAGAAATGGACAGAGTAGTCTTTAGAATGCATTTACTACATGATCAAACTCATCTTACACTCCTCGGGAGGAAATCCGAGTGCCCCTCAACGTCGGCATCTCAAGGCGTCAACTTGCAACTCGACCACGACCGCAGCGGAAGACCCCAAGGAAACGTCCTCGTGGTTCCAGCACATCAAGATGCATTTATATGAGTAGTTTATCTTGTGAGAAAAGGATGAGCGAGGAAGGCCTCTAGAGATAGAGATGGACACTACTACTACCAATGTGCTGGCCCGATGCGTTGCAATGGATCAAAAGTAGTAGAATAATACTTGTTCATGTGCTTGAAATATAAACACTCTAGTTTGATATACATGTGTCGGTAGGCATGACTTGTCCATGGAAGTTGAACCACGGTGACCATCACGTTTCTTGTTTCTACTTTGCCACCCACACGTGATTCCCGATCTTGCTCCAACCCGGCAGGCGTCCCCTGCGGACATGGATCCTCTGCGTGGCTATCGCGCCCTACCTTTCCTTCACTGGTTTGGGACCCACAGCTTATGGGTCCCACATGTACGTGTGAATGGTAGGATTATTGTAATCGAGATCCTCATCCCGGCGTGCCCTCATCTCTCGGCCCATCCTCTACCTTTGTGTGCATGATGACGCGCGGTGCCGGTGGCGACCATCAACTTTCTATCACAGACACACCCGATTGGATGCGTTTTGCACTGCTCCTTCTTTGTTGCCCGCTCGTGCTCCGCACCATCGAATTTTCATCCATTTGTGTGACATTTTGTCTGGCATCATCAATCCCTTAGGCTGGAGTACTTATGTACTCTGGTAGTACCAGAATGTGGCCATCTCGCCTCATGCTTGTAGGCATGTTGGCACCCTGCGCCATGACACGCCACCGGCGGTTCATCTCGAGCAGTGGTCGCGAACCATACCACCATGGAATGACATGGGGCAGCCGCATTTGGTGCATGTCATTGACTCATAGGAGCGGGCACTAAACCCTTTGAAGTTCGGTCCCGTGGGCCACAGGAAATGTAACTCTAGGCCTTGTGGTGCTCGATCTGACTTCGATGCCAAAACTGGAATTATTTCTTACTACTACCAACTAGTACTAATGGGTACGTGCATTGCATGAGATCAGTGGTTTATGCATTATGCTTCTACATGTGGAGTTTTACGGATTCTAACATGTAAAATCGGTGGAATGTAAGGTTAGGCAAGTTTGATTAACTTGGGTGAGTGTTTGGTTCAAGCCACACCTTAGGCAAACCACACTAAGGCCCACATGACATACACACAAAAATGTGTAAAATTCCCTTGGATTGCCAACTTGTGGCTCTCATTTTTGAAGAACTAATAACTTTGCCTAAGCTTAGTTGTGGCAAAGTTAGTCATAATAAGTTCAACCATGGAGTCTTCTAGATTATACATGTGTACGGTGGATGATATCCAGCGGCTGATGGTGCTTTCGGTTGCCATCTTTGTATCGTCGGATTGGCTTCATCCAGCGACCAACTTTCAAGTTTTCACACACTATAGGGGTATAGATATAGATGTGTGTCGTTGCAATGGATCCAAAGTATATATATTTAGTGGGTGCACTCTAAACACATTATCTATTTATTTCAACCTTGGTTAGCCATGCAGCAAACCACATAAGCTTCATGGGTGCCCCCCATCATATTATTCATACTATGTTGATTAAAAAAGATAAATCACCCAAAACAAAGATCTTCCGTTTTTTTTCTCGATGTTGTGCGTGCATTACCTACTAGTTGTATAATGGTAGTACTAGTAATATAGTATTAGGAGTACAAACTTGGTACTAGTAGGAGGTAGTACGTCTGAATGCTCCTACTCTATCAACAGGCCGTCGACACCAAATTTCTTGGCTTCCAGAACTCACTAGATCTTCCCCTAGTTTTTTTTCCAACCCGGCCCGGGTGGGGTGTCGGTTTACTCAATGGCGACCACATGAAAGTGAAAATGCTAGGCAACCCCGTTAGTAAGCTATGTGTCGTGCGGACTGGCAGTGAAGTACTCGATTCCGGGCGTGTGGGGTCGGCGGCCTGCTGTGAGGCCTTTTCCTTTACTAGCAATGTGCCCAGCGCGTTGCGCGGATCAAAAGTAGTAGAATAGTAGTATTTGTTCTAAACTTGAAAGAAATCACTATTGTTTTGATATACTCTAATATATTACTCCTCCGTACCTAAATATTTGTCTTTTTGAGATTTCAAATGGACTATCACATATGGATTATATAGACATATTCTAGTGTTTCTGCAAGATGCCCATGGCGTTGCGAAGTTGATGGAAAAGAGTAAGCACAACTTATAAATTGTGGATGGAGTACAAGTTGCGTTGATGCATATAATTAAGCAAGGGATCGCACATGTAATAAATTATTGGAGCGAGAATGCAACACACAATAAAATTAAGGCCCGCGATGATGCGATCGCGATGGTGATTCTGAAGGCAAGAAGAAAGATGGATCCAGACGTCGACCTCTCCTCCTCCTCAACGAATGCGTCAGACCCACCGGCCGGCTAAAACAGCGGCTTTGTGGCGGTCGAGTGCTTCTCGGCAAAAGGCATCCAAGGCTTCGACCCGGTTGAGGAAAACCAACATCGTGGCGTCCTCCACGGCCTTGTAGTTACCTATGTACCACGATTTGCTCGTACCGTGGATGTGTGGTCGGCGAATTCTTGGGCGAAACCTTCCTCGGCGGCGCGACCTCAGGTGGACATTCTTAGATGCATCGGCGGGCGATCGCGGGGCCACCGTGCTTGAAGAGTTCGGCCATGGAGGCCGATTAGGGTGGGAGGCAATTAGGAGCGGGCGGCAATTTGGAGAATGGCGATGTGGATTGTGCGAGAGCTTCTTGAGGCGGTGAACTTGTTGCTGGTAGCAGCGATCATCGGTCAACTAAGAGTCGTAGTTGGCGTCGTGACCATCCACCAGCGGTCTCCAACACCGTCTGGAGATGATCCTCGGTGCCATGCAGCGAGCCGGCGTGGTGGACCATCTGGCGCCATGACGGCATCAGCGCGCCATCGCCATGGGTCTAGTGAGCTCTTTTTGCACTTAGTGTGGGTGCTTGAGCAAATGCTTGGATGCGTGCGATGTGGTAGATGCATTGGAATGGAGGCGCCTTTATATGAAGGGCAATGAGGGAAAAGCTGCGTTGCATTCACATCGATGCGACCTCTTTCCCGGACCTCCTCCATTACTTCCCTCATTCATTAATTGAAGGAGGATGCATTGGACGTTCAACATATCAGAACCACTACTCCCTCCCTCCTCTGCATTAAAGCCCCGTGTGGGAGGCTAGCCGCTCTGTCAAATCAAATACTCCCTCCGTCTAGGTAGTATAAGTCATCTTCTGAAAAACCAAATAGTAAACACATAGGCGTGGTGCATTAACTCACGTTGTTTCTTATTTTAAACATAAATAGAGAATCAACAGAAGAGATGTGGGGCTTGTATGCTTTTAATGACTTGAGACTATCAAACATGACATCACGTGTATGGGATTCGTTTGCACAAGAACAAATACAACCCGTCGGCACTCACGCATCTTATAGCATCATCCAATGGCTATAAAAAGATAGAAACAAATTATATCTCATCTAGATGAGTTCTATAGCAAACTATTAATAATACTTAGTACTCATGCATGTATCATATATTAGTATCATGTAGTACTTTTATTTGTTACCATGCATGACACATAGTACTCAACTCTCTCTCTTTCTTCATTTAATTCTAGGACACCTCATCAAATTACTAAGGCTAGTACCATACAACCAGCCTTAGCAAATACTAAACTTTAAGTTCTCTCGTTTTCCTCTCCACCTTGGTCACCTAGGCGGAGGGTATCTGTGCGGGCTTTCTGCTTGGTGATGGTGACGAGGGCAGTTCCGCCTAGTCGATTAAACAGAAAGCGAGAAAACGAGGGGTAAGCTCACTGCAAACATAGGTTTGTGTGATTTGGCGGTGATTCTTTGTGGACAGGTGGGGCCCCATGATTTGACACCATTATCATTTTAGCTGTGATACGGCGTGAGTCTCCCGATTCTGACCACCTCCATCTGGTGCCTCTCCCAATGCTCCACCATGTACTAAGTGGCTCTTGCATGAGCCCACTTCTCCACTTTCGCCTTCTCTTTCCTCCACATGTCCAAAAATGCCATGTAAGCGCATATTATGCTTACTTGCTCCCTACGGTGTAAGCTTGCCACACATGCATAAATGCATGTGTAGAGTTAATCAGAAGAGAGAGACTAGTTTGGTGACCCAAGGAAGAAAGCAGATTACTAGCGCGTATTACCTAGGTGAAAAAGACAATTTGAGTCTATAGTTAATTAAATGAAGCAAACTTAGCAACACCATTTCATTGGAAGGGTCACTCCTTGAAAATGCAATAAATACTAGTACTCACATGTCCCATCATATAAGAGCGTTTTGGCAATGCACTAGTGTCAACGTTCTTATAATAGACGGAGAAAATCTGAAAGATAGAGAGAAGTAAAAAATAAATACATATAGCCAACCTTGTTTAGTATGAGTGACTAGTGATGACTATGTATGACATGCCAACGGCGGATATCCTAACATGCAGTATTAAATCTCCAAGAAGCGTGGCAATGGCCAGAATGATCGAGCGATAAGGTAAGCGGCCTTGCCATGATATAGGCTCTGGCAGCCCTTGGATCTGAATCAAGCGATTACGCATGCTAAGTTGAAAATTTGCGAATAACCCTCGAGATAGGTATTCACCCATAGGTCTAGAATCACGCCATGCAACGTTCGATCTCGAGATCAAGGGCTCTCGAAGCCCGTATCATGGGAGAATGAAAGCCACTACTACTGTTACGCCGGCGATTCGCTCCTACGTCCCCGCCGTCCTTTAATACTCGGCGGTTCGCTCCCTAATCGTCCGTCCTTTCATTCTGACGGTTCCACTAATCTAACCCTCCTCCCAAATCCATGGCGTCCCAAATCTCCATGATCGGCGATGAGTACAGGTTAGAACCATCACGGCGATGAGTTAAGCGTCATCTACACCCGTTCTTCATGACGGTGAAAGGTTGCCTTTCTCGCTTGACGCATGTTTGAGGCTTCAGATGATATGAGCAGGGTTGGGCTAGATGTGAGTACACCACGATCTGGGGCGAGAAGAAGGATCTAAGGGCGAAGAGAGAGGAAAAGCCGCCGTGATCCGGTGTGTGTGCATGACTTGTACTTGGTCTACCACATATGCCATGCAGCGTTGAGTGCACGGATTTTAAGGACTTCCTCGAGAGCAACCTAGTAAGAATTCGTTACTGTGGAGCTTTGGTAGCAAAAGAAGTCTGGGTCGAATAGGCCTCGTTGTAAACACCTCCGACCTCTAGAAGAATAAATTTAGTGTCCTTTAAATGCGACCTTCAATGCTGACCACGGCAGAGCCATGGTTCATCCTTAAGTATGAATGGCGGAAAACCTCCATACGTTTCATCGTTATGCATGGTAGCAGAATGTACTAGATATAGACCACATCCACTACGATGCAATGGATGGCTACCTTTGTTTCAATATTTACAAGGTTGGATGAAAACAACGCAAAGTTGGCGGTTCAAGCAAAAGAAGTATCGGCCCGAGGAAGAGGGACAAGGGCAGTCGAGGGCGTGGGCGAGGACTCGGAGTAAGGTAAGCGATGTAGATTTGCTCATGGTGGTTCTAATCACGTGTCTACGAATAGTTGCAAAGTTTAATTTCAGGTGTGCTTAATTTAATTTGAGGGGTGTGTTGTCTTTGGCCCCCAGCAGAACTATGTTATGCTTCTTCTTGTTACTTTAACTCTTGATGCGTACATACTAGTATTTCTTACATTTAATCTTTTAGTTGGTATAGTACTACCACTCGTTTCTTCACATTATATCGTCTGATATATGGCCAACATCATATAGCCATTGATTTAGTTGTCGAAGAATTTGAGGTGTAGTTTTGTCGAAGAATTCGGGATGCTAGTTTTATTTGAGGTGGGTTGTGCACTTGTCTTGGACACCATTATTGTGACAAGCCTTTTTAATAGTAATATATGCATAATTTGGCGGCGCTCTCTACTCGTACCACCTTTTTTAATTTCAAGTTTTGCTCCATGCGCAATCCATCGATCTTTGGAGTACTAATGTACAAAAGTGGAGTATATACATTTTAAAAAGGCTAGAGGCGGGCAGTCTAGCTCGGTCGGTTTCACGAGGCGAGGCCTTTGTGATTTGACTCATTCTTTAAATCGAATCCCGAATAATCTTCTTGCCGCATTTCGCCCGGCAGCCTCCATTAAACCCTCCATTAAACCGCATGCAAACCGAGAATCTACTCGTACATATCCGTTCATGTAGTGGGCCGGGTTATGCTACAAAGGCGAGCTCCTCCCGTCCGCCTCGGTTCAGCAGGCGGACACCGACAAGCTCCTACGTCGCCCTCTATTTACGAGGCCAGACGAGACGGCCAGGCAAGAATCGCACCCCTCCGCCGCTCCCCATCTCCTCCTTCACCATTTCTCCACTCTTCCGATGGCTTCCGATGAGCCATTCTCAGGCATATTACGGCTGGGTGGCCGCCGATTCCTCCAAATCAGGCGAGGCCGCTCGGTGCTTTACAACCTCGCATGGCCCGGCGGGCGATTGCCGCTAAGCGGAGCTCGTGGTTCAGCACCTTCAAAAAATCCGGCTCTCTTGTATAATTAATACTCCTCCGTAAAATACTTGTCCTAGAAATGGATGTATCTAGACTTATTTTAGTTCTAAATGGCCTCCCATTTTCTTGTGGCGCCATGCAGCAGAGACGGCTTGGGTGCGTGGAGAGCGGCAGTCGATGGCGGCTTCTCGTGTCCGCCACCATCGCCGAGGAGAAGTAGAACACGGGAGGCGCCGCCTAGGACCCATAGAAGGCCCGCCCGGCGGCGACCAGCAGTTCAGGTGGTTTCTTTGCTGCTTCTTCTCTTCAGGACCTTCGTCGAACCCGCAAGGCCCGGCGGACATGGAGGAAGACAAAGGGATGGTGGCCATTTAGTACTAAAATAAGTCTAGATACATCCATTTCTAGGACAAGTATTTCGAACGGAGATAAATTATACAAGAAGGCGGATTAGCACCTCTTAGTTCATGTAAATGTAATAAAATCCATCATGTTTATATGAAGATCTGACTTTTCTCTGAAATCCTTCATTCTTATATGAAATCAGTCCGTGTTTGCTCGAATTTCATCTGGTTGGTTAGAGTTGTAAAAAATATGCGGCGTTGATGTAGATCCTCCATAAGGAAGCGGGAGAAATTGCCCGGCTACGTTGGAGATGCTCTTTATCTTTGGAAATAATAGTGACATCAATCCATTTGAGTTAATTACTGTATGATTGTCCCTCTATAAAAGTTAATTGCATGTATACGGTGTACACGTGACTTGCGGTAGCTCTGACTTAAATGCTGAGAAAAGTTAAAAAAACAAGAACATACATCCTTATCTTGTATTCTAAGTACTCTGTGGGTTCAACTTTATCGGTCAGTAGCAAAGAAGTATATATTAAATAACTAGAGTAATATATAATATAAAAATCTAAAGTTAAAAGACATAATTAGACTCATGTCATCGTTGCGACATCCAGCCTAACCAATATACATTTTTTATTTGTAGACCATCTTGGAATATCTCCATGTCTACTCTTATATACTCATTAATTCCTAAATATTTGTCTTTTCAGATTTCAAATGGACTACCACATACGGATGTGTATGTAGACATATTTTAGAGTGTGGAATCGCTCATTTGCTCCGTATGTCTTTTCGAAAGGGTCAGATTTGTCCTTGATTTATTTATGAGGTATCCAGATGGCATTACCGCCAAAAGAAAAGAGGTAACATCAAAATTATGGACTACTTTTTTGAGTATGTTGGTAAGGTCGATCATAGTCACTTGTTGAAATCTCTAAAGGACAATCTCCCTCCATCTGGAAATACTTGTCATCAAAATGGATAAAAGGAAATGTAAGAGCGTATTTTAGTTTTAGATACATCTCTCTTTATCCATTTGATATCTACCAGACGGAGTGAAGCAAGTTAGTGATGATGGTGTGCGTGCCATCACGCAATATAGGCCGTCGGTTTATATCTAGCGGATAGGAAGAAACTATGGCAATTTTGCAAAATATACCCTACGTCTCTCCACGTTCAAAAATAAAGGCCTTTCGTTCAGCCTTTTCTCTCAAGATAAACTACTCATACAAATGCATCTTGATGTTCCGTTTACTTGCCGCCGAAACAGCTAATTTCTTTTAAAATAGTTGCTGAGATAATTGGGTTGAAGTGATATATTTTATGTCTGCCCGAATGATTTCAGATTCACTAGTAGTAACAAAGAAAAGGTTGCCTTGTTAATTAATAGAAAACAGGTGAAAACTATCACATGGAGCGGTAAAAACAAAGGCTACTGGGTTCGTGATCATCGTCCTACCGAGACACTTCTTGTGTGCGAGAAGTCTACATATCGAGGGAGCTCTTTGAAACAAGTGAGACACAATGTTTGAGAGAGAAACCAATTGACAAATTATGATCAGATCGAGTTGTCATATACTGCTGTCATTGTTGGGGGAGGAGAGAAGACATGTCGAGAGTGTCTGGCAGTGAGCACGGAGGCACAACTAAGCGGTGTGTGTGTGTGTGTGTGTGTTTTTGAAAGGAGTAGATAGATTATTATCAAGATCGATGTACCACCCTCCTTGATTATGGGGTGAGTGTGTGTGTGTGTGTGTGTGTGTGTTTGAAGAGAAGCGATTCGATAGATTAGTATCAAGATCAAGTGTCACCCTACTCCTTGGTGTTGGGAAGTGTGGATATTGTGGAAAGGGTGGCACTCACATATCTCTACTCTTATAAAAAACAGAGTTGGTGATGATGGTGTTCTGCTGACCTGCAATATAGGCCATCCGATTTATATCCGACTGGGACGGGGAAGGAAACTATGGCAACTTTGCAAAAATACCCACCCCTCTCCGCATTTGCAAATAAGGCATTACCTCGTTCATCCTTTTCTCCCACAAGATAAACTTCTCATACAAATGCATCTTGATGTTGGTGGTGCACGCATGGGCATCTTGCTAGTAGGAGAAAAGGAGTTTGTGTGACACATATCTAGCTATATAAGGGATAGGTAGATAGCATATGTGAGAGACATTATTATACTTTGAGACATTAGTGGCTGTGGGTGGGGGAATTAAAGGGGTGGCGTGTTAAACATAGAGAAGCGTGTGTGTTTACGTGTGAGAGAGACTTGTGGGGCGGGGTAGAAAAATTTAACCACAGCGAGAGGAGAAAAATACATGAAGTGCGCATGTGTGATTCCGATGCCTTACGGAAATGAGATATGTATGCGTGTGAGAGAGATTACAATTCATTCGCATATCACTATCTAGTGATGATGATGTATCGCTTGAACATAAGTCAATATCTACTTGAGTATTGCTCAGGCCAAGGTACAATATCGATTCAACGCTATGAAGATTGGACACTCACATATCACATTTTTTCTATTTAAATAAACCTTTTAGGTTGTGCATGCCAAGATTCTGTCTGTTTTTCAAACAACCAATGTAGCTATCATGTACATGCACCATTATTATTCTTGCATTCAAATTCATTAGTCTTGGAGGATTTAAGTTTCTATTTTGAAGTAATATATGTAATATTCATATATGAATTCAAAATTTTATGAGATGGAGCTATGTAATCATATGAGGTAACACTTTTAAGTGGCTGACTACAATATCCATTTCTTTTTATGTCGCCTCTACACTAACGGAAATGCATTATGTTTAAAGTAAATAACCAATGTCACTAAATTATCTATTTACGAAAATACATAGGCTGGTATTTGATCCCTTTTTTTGAATCGCCACTACACCCGTCACGATTGGCGGCGTGTGAGCGTCAAGTTATCGGTAGCATCAACGAGTTATTGTCTTTTTTTTTGCAGGGTGGACTTCACACGGTTATTAATTCTTGACAGCGTGCCCGTGTACACAGTTTAGCATGACCTTCCATAGCATGGTCAAAATTAGTTGAAACTGGATATGAGCGATCCAGGACGGCAAAATCTCCGCCTCCTTCTAAAATTTCCGCCACCTTAGTCTTTAGCATACGAAATCCCCCTTTTGTCCTTGTTGCATGGAGACGAGCAGTTACAATACACCTCATCTACATGATGGATTGGGGCTGCTTTAGTAATTCCGGTTCCCCACTACCACTTGTTTCCTCTCCCCCTCCATAAGCGGCTAACTCCACGGCACGAGCATCTTACATCACGCCGTCAAGTACTTCGCCCTTTCTCCCTCCCTCTCGACCCTAGACTAATCATCACGGTACCATAGCCCATTCCTTGCCGTAGCGTCCACCTCGCCGGATCACATACTGCTGCATCTACCCCTCCCCACCTCATAAACAAATAGACTGCTCATCCACCAACACCACAGCCCATTCGAGTGCCGGCCTTGTCTGACGCCCGAGATCGCCCGCCCGGTACTCTCGTCAACATAGCATCTGCAGCCGGCTCATTCGTACTCCCCCAGGCGGCGTCCACACCCCCGAGCCGCCCCACCGGCGCCCCGTCGGCGACCTCTGATCCTCTTCGCCGACACCTTCCTCAACTCTACTGAAGCCGCAGCGACACCTTCCTTAACCCCTCTTTGGAGCCGCCGCCCGACACCGCCGTCAACCCCTACGGGGTAACCGCCCTATACCATTCTTATAGCGCCCGGATCGCGGTGGGCGTTACTCTGGCGGATCTAGGCGGCCTGAGATCAATACTAGTCTTTTCTGCGCGCTTTGTCCTTTCGTGCGCACAGGAAACAACTTCGGTCGGTCACCCATCCGACACTACTCCAAAGTTGAAACGCGCTTCTTTGGAGTTACTCGAAATAGGCTCCGGAAAAAAATTCCCTTATTGATATGAGTAGTCTATCTCATCCCTAATAAGCCAGGCTATCACGCACACCCCCACTCGGAACCGGCGTCTCGTCGAGACGACGGAAACGTTCCCTCTTGGCACAAGCGTCGTGCTTCCGATCCGGTACATGTGCCATGTGGTGCCGCGACGAGGTCTAAGCGTCATGAACATGACCCACGCGCATCTATGCAGCCATCCATGTAACGCGAGGTGGCTCGATACCAACATAACGCCCCGATGCGGCTATATCTCCCGCGATGTCGAGGCACGACTTAGAGAACATAACCGCATTGAAAGCAATGTACTTGGTGAGGTAATCTTCACACAACCCATGTAATAATTAAGGGAAGATACATGGTTGGCTTACGATGCGCCACTTCACGATACATAAATAAACATTCATCATTGAGTACACTCAAGGTCGACTCTTGGAACCAAAATAAAGATACCCAAATGCTAACACGGATCCCAGATCGTCCCCAGCAGGACACCACTCGATCATCTGGAAAAGCGACACATAGTAACGACCACGTTCCTCGTCGAACTCCCACTTGAGCTCGGTGGAATCACACTGCCTTTGGCATCGTCGGAACACCGCAATTGTGTTGGAAGTATCTACGTGAGTCACGGGGACTCAGCAATCTCACACAGCGAGATCAAGTCTATTTAAGCTTAAGAGGAAGGACTGGTAGTAAAGTGGAGCTGCGACAGCGACTAGCATATATGGTGGCTACTTCCGCCAAAGAGAAGAGAAGCAAAACGCGATGCGTGAAACTAATAATGATCAAGAAGTGATCACTGAACTACTTACGTCGAGACATAACTCAACACCGTGTTCACTTCCGGACTCCGTAGAAGAACCATCCGTTACCAGCGGTTGATGTGTATTTTATTGAGGTCCACTTTAGTTTTCTACTGGCCGGACATTAACAAATTCCCATCTGCCTCATAACGCATGAACGCGACTTTGAAAGATATTACCTGCGGTGTCCCAACAGCCCATTATAAGCTCTCACGGTCAGCGAAGGATATTCCTTCTCTACGGGAAGACCCGATCAATCTCGGAATCCCGGACTACAAGACATCTCGGCAGCAATAAAACAAGTCCGACAAAGCCGCCCGGATGTGCCGACAAATCGATAGGAGCTGCACATATCTGGTCTCAGGGCACACGGATCGTCCAAGCTTCCGGTGAGCCAACCCGAGTTGCCTGGTAGCCCACCGTGGTGTGATTTGGACCAACACTCGAAGGAGCAGCGGCGGGGTTAAAATAAAAGATGACCCTTGGTGCGGAGAACCCAAGGAAAAAAGGCAGGTGGCAAATGGTAAAACCAAAGTTGGGCCTTCTTGGAAGAAGTCTTATTAAGCGAAGCTGTATCAGAGGTCCCATAAATCATAACCGTGTAAGAGCATAAAATCAAGGAACATAACACGGTATGGCCAAACTAAGGTGGCAAGAGTGGAACAAAACACCGAGCAAGGGCGACCTTCCACCCTTTACCAAGTATATAGATGTATTAATTATAGCGGATAGAATGTTGTGATATCCCCAACAAGTAAACATGTTCCAAAAGGAACAACATCTCCATGTTCAACGGGGAACAAATTTCATCTTCACCCAACTAACAACGCTATAAGAGGGGCTGAGCAAGCGGTAACATAGCCAATCAGCGGTTTTGCTAGGAAAGGATGGTTAGAGGTTTGACATGGCAATGTGGGAGGCATGATATAGCAAGTGGTAGGCATATTAGCATAGGCATAGCAAAAGAAGCGAGCAACTAGCATAAAAGATAGAAGTGATTTGAGGGTATGGTCATCTTGCACGCAATGTTCTCAGAGTTGTCGAAAGCTTGATCCTCGGCGTTCTCAACAGGCTCCTGGTTCGCGTTACTGGTCTCCCGACTCTACCCAAAGCAACAACACAAACAAAGGAACCATAATAAATCAGTTGCAATGCTCAATCAACATGACAAAACATGACATGATATGCATGATGAGATATGCAATCGTATGTGACTTTGAAATCGGAGACCATGTCTACCTTGGCGTCTCTCCAATGAAAGGTACTGGAATAAACCCGGTATCAAGGGAAGCTTGCCCTAGATCGTGGGTCCTTTCAAGATCTTTGGGAAAAGAAGCGATCTAGCCTATCAACTTGAGCTTCCATCCAACTTTGCAAGCGTGCGCGATGTGTTTCACGTGTCACAACCATAAGTGCTTCAACTCCTGAGCAGCACTATCAACCCGAAGATTGACCTTCAAGTCTCTCTTATCATGAAGCACCCGTTGCTATTCTTGAAGAAACCGAAGCGTAAAGACTGCAACAAGTCAATCAAATTCTGAAAGTGAAGTGGTACACCATTGAGCCGAGAAGCTACACGGGAGCGCGGATCACCTCCGTTACGGTATCAAGGTTCTTTCCGGTCTAGATCTCGGGGCGAGATCCGCTTTAAAGTGGTGGAGTGTTGCAACACCCGAGTAATTTTCCATATTTGTAACTCGACTCTTGCCATTTCGGCATTGATATATGATATTCCCTCCGTGGTGGGGTTTTCTTCTTTTTGCTTTTTGTCCATGTCATGCATTTTATATTATGTCATCATGTGCATCGCATTTGCATACGTGTTAGTCATGATTAGAGCATTTTCCCGTTGTCCGTTTTGCAATCGGCACTCCTATCTCCCCAGTTGGTCCTTTTACGTTTTCGGGTGTGCGGGTATTTAAACCTTCTCGAAATGGACGAGGTTTGTCTAGTGGCCTTGGTATAACACCCGGAGACCACCGGTCAAGTTTAAGTCATTTGGGCTAGTTTGGTACTCCAACAGTTAACGGCTCTCGGAAGGCCTCTTTTAAGTTAGCCCAACACCCTCAAAACAGCCCAATAACCCATCTAAGTCACCTCCATGCTCTCAAATGGATTCGATCCACGATCGTGTGGCAAAAGCTTACACCTCATTTGGACTCTCCTAGCTCCCTCTATGCCTATTTAAGCAAACCCCTCCGTCCAAATTCGCGGATCAATTCCTCCCGAAACCTAATGTCTCCGCCCCGGGCGTGTCCGGCGATACAGGCGTCGTCGCCCGCCGCCCGGACCTATCGGCGCCGCCACGTGCGAAACCCGCGCCCGCCGCCGCCGACCCGGGACCCGCGAGCCGTCTTGAAGCCTCCCGGCTGACGCGGCTCGCGGCAACGCCCCGCGCCTCCGCGCCCGTCGCCTCGGCGCCCGCCGCCGCGCCGCCTTCCTTCCTCGCGCCCGCGCCCGCCGGCCGCCGCCGCCCGCCCAGCGACTCGTGCCGACTTCTCCCGACCTCACGCCGCGCCGGCAAACCCCATCGCGCCCGGCTCCAGCGCCGACGCCGCGCCGCGCCCGCCAGGAAGCTTCCTCCCCAGCAGCGGCCCAGCGCCCGATCCATGCGTCGGTCGAGGCCGATCAACCTCGGGCTCGCGCCTTGCGTCTTCTCTTCTCTCTCTTTTCTTCTAAGTCCTTTATCTTGTTAATTTCGTTGCATTTTCAGCGTGCTATATCTTACATATCCGTAGATCCATTTTTAGCGTATAATATGTCAAAATGTTCGTCTCGAAAGTAGATCATTTCATTCCATTGCATCATTTTCATTTGAGCTCATCTTGATGCCCGAAATGCTGTTGAAGAAGTGTGCAATGTGCTGATAGTTTCTGATTTTTTATCAGGAGTTGCACTTTGTTATTTTGCTATGATTAATATGTGCACCCTATGAATTTGATTCCTTCATGAGTTTTGTAAAATGTCATGTCATCTTTCCAGTGGTATATGCCATGTATTTTTGTGATCTATGTGGTGACTAGCACAAAGCATGCAAAGTAGGTGTCCTAATGTTTGCTGATTTCAGCCCTGTTTTAGCTGATTTTGATGCCATGTTTACTTGAGCGATACCGAGATCTATGCATATTTTGAGATACTTCAGTAAGGGTGTTTTGTAAAGCATGACTTGCTCTATCCATACATGCCTTTGTTTGCAATTATGGGATGCCATAGCTTGAGTCAATCAGGCTCTACTTTTGCTACAAATGTTTCCTGGCAGATTGTGTCGTGTTATTCAATTTTGCCGCTTGTTATGGTTGATCCATATATGCTATGTTAGTGTTCTTGCCATGTATGTCTTCTATGTAGCCTCCGACAAGATTGTGGAGTTAACCAAGGAGTTTGTAGAGGCAAGAGATCGCCTGCCGTGAAGATCTACCGCTAGTGAGGCAGAGTCCTTAGGCGGCTGACCATGGTGGGATAGACAAGGTTGCTTCTTCATGGACCCCATGGGTGGAGCCCTCAGTGGACTCGGCAGCAACGTTACCCTTCATGGGTTGAAGTCTCCATCAATGTGGATGTCGATAGCACCACCTATCGGAACCACGCCAAAAACATCCGTGTCTCCAATTGCGTTTGAATCCTCCAATCCCCCTTTACATTCTTGCAAGTTGCATGCTTTATTTTCCGCTGCTCATATACTCTTTGCATGCTTGCTTGCTATATGTTGTGAATGTTAAACTTGTGCCTAAACTCCTCAAACTTTAAAGAAACAAAAGCGCAACTTTGGTACTTGGTGTCTAATCACCCCCTCTAGACACCTCTTCTCAAGGTCTACAGCATGACATGTGGGCCACCTAAAATGTGGCGAGCATAAGTTTCTACACAGCCACAGCGATTCCCATGGCCGCCCGCTTTCGAACCCATGAAGCCACCGTCCCCAATTCTGCTGGCTCACCCCTCTTGGCCCCCACTGCCCCCTGCGCCTTCGGGAGCATTACATGGATCAGTCACCTACTCGGTCCACATGTTATTGACTCAAAGGTAAGTGTAGTAAGCGTTGAAGCTCAGTCAAGCGGCCACGAGGAGAAATGTAACTCTGCGCCCAGGCTTGTGGTGCTCGAGAAGCATGAACTTCGTGCCAAACTCGAGATTTGTTTCTTTACTACTTTACATGCATAGCGATATAATGGACATTGTAATCTCAACATGTGATGGGCTCTAAATTTGAATTTGAAACTTATAAACAAGATTCAAAACAAATAAATGGCGAGAGGGAGTATATCGTAGGATGTCCCATACAAAATAAGTCCTGGTTTGTCACGCGAATCTTGGTTAGAAGGAACACGGCGTCTTCCCTACTCGTCTGACAACAAATCGGCCACGAGCGGCATGGTCCTTTGACCGCCATGTGCAAGGTTAGTGCTATCTTATTCAATCTCCGTGGTTCCATCGTACCAATTCATGCGTTGCCCGTTATGGCTGATCCCAATGTTGGTTTCTCGGGAGCAGTTACCGTTGTAAATGTTGTGTGAATTGATGTTGGTACCCTCATTACATATGCAAGCCAATCTCCACTACTTCCGAGCCTAACCCGTGAAAGCGATGGGCGGGGAGAATTAGAAATGGACAGAGTAGTCTTTAGAATGCATTTACTACATGATCAAACTCATCTTACACTCCTCGGGAGGAAATCCGAGTGCCCCTCAACGTCGGCATCTCAAGGCGTCAACTTGCAACTCGACCACGACCGCAGCGGAAGACCCCAAGGAAACGTCCTCGTGGTTCCAGCACATCAAGATGCATTTATATGAGTAGTTTATCTTGTGAGAAAAGGATGAGCGAGGAAGGCCTCTAGAGATAGAGATGGACACTACTACTACCAATGTGCTGGCCCGATGCGTTGCAATGGATCAAAAGTAGTAGAATAATACTTGTTCATGTGCTTGAAATATAAACACTCTAGTTTGATATACATGTGTCGGTAGGCATGACTTGTCCATGGAAGTTGAACCACGGTGACCATCACGTTTCTTGTTTCTACTTTGCCACCCACACGTGATTCCCGATCTTGCTCCAACCCGGCAGGCGTCCCCTGCGGACATGGATCCTCTGCGTGGCTATCGCGCCCTACCTTTCCTTCACTGGTTTGGGACCCACAGCTTATGGGTCCCACATGTACGTGTGAATGGTAGGATTATTGTAATCGAGATCCTCATCCCGGCGTGCCCTCATCTCTCGGCCCATCCTCTACCTTTGTGTGCATGATGACGCGCGGTGCCGGTGGCGACCATCAACTTTCTATCACAGACACACCCGATTGGATGCGTTTTGCACTGCTCCTTCTTTGTTGCCCGCTCGTGCTCCGCACCATCGAATTTTCATCCATTTGTGTGACATTTTGTCTGGCATCATCAATCCCTTAGGCTGGAGTACTTATGTACTCTGGTAGTACCAGAATGTGGCCATCTCGCCTCATGCTTGTAGGCATGTTGGCACCCTGCGCCATGACACGCCACCGGCGGTTCATCTCGAGCAGTGGTCGCGAACCATACCACCATGGAATGACATGGGGCAGCCGCATTTGGTGCATGTCATTGACTCATAGGAGCGGGCACTAAACCCTTTGAAGTTCGGTCCCGTGGGCCACAGGAAATGTAACTCTAGGCCTTGTGGTGCTCGATCTGACTTCGATGCCAAAACTGGAATTATTTCTTACTACTACCAACTAGTACTAATGGGTACGTGCATTGCATGAGATCAGTGGTTTATGCATTATGCTTCTACATGTGGAGTTTTACGGATTCTAACATGTAAAATCGGTGGAATGTAAGGTTAGGCAAGTTTGATTAACTTGGGTGAGTGTTTGGTTCAAGCCACACCTTAGGCAAACCACACTAAGGCCCACATGACATACACACAAAAATGTGTAAAATTCCCTTGGATTGCCAACTTGTGGCTCTCATTTTTGAAGAACTAATAACTTTGCCTAAGCTTAGTTGTGGCAAAGTTAGTCATAATAAGTTCAACCATGGAGTCTTCTAGATTATACATGTGTACGGTGGATGATATCCAGCGGCTGATGGTGCTTTCGGTTGCCATCTTTGTATCGTCGGATTGGCTTCATCCAGCGACCAACTTTCAAGTTTTCACACACTATAGGGGTATAGATATAGATGTGTGTCGTTGCAATGGATCCAAAGTATATATATTTAGTGGGTGCACTCTAAACACATTATCTATTTATTTCAACCTTGGTTAGCCATGCAGCAAACCACATAAGCTTCATGGGTGCCCCCCATCATATTATTCATACTATGTTGATTAAAAAAGATAAATCACCCAAAACAAAGATCTTCCGTTTTTTTTCTCGATGTTGTGCGTGCATTACCTACTAGTTGTATAATGGTAGTACTAGTAATATAGTATTAGGAGTACAAACTTGGTACTAGTAGGAGGTAGTACGTCTGAATGCTCCTACTCTATCAACAGGCCGTCGACACCAAATTTCTTGGCTTCCAGAACTCACTAGATCTTCCCCTAGTTTTTTTTCCAACCCGGCCCGGGTGGGGTGTCGGTTTACTCAATGGCGACCACATGAAAGTGAAAATGCTAGGCAACCCCGTTAGTAAGCTATGTGTCGTGCGGACTGGCAGTGAAGTACTCGATTCCGGGCGTGTGGGGTCGGCGGCCTGCTGTGAGGCCTTTTCCTTTACTAGCAATGTGCCCAGCGCGTTGCGCGGATCAAAAGTAGTAGAATAGTAGTATTTGTTCTAAACTTGAAAGAAATCACTATTGTTTTGATATACTCTAATATATTACTCCTCCGTACCTAAATATTTGTCTTTTTGAGATTTCAAATGGACTATCACATATGGATTATATAGACATATTCTAGTGTTTCTGCAAGATGCCCATGGCGTTGCGAAGTTGATGGAAAAGAGTAAGCACAACTTATAAATTGTGGATGGAGTACAAGTTGCGTTGATGCATATAATTAAGCAAGGGATCGCACATGTAATAAATTATTGGAGCGAGAATGCAACACACAATAAAATTAAGGCCCGCGATGATGCGATCGCGATGGTGATTCTGAAGGCAAGAAGAAAGATGGATCCAGACGTCGACCTCTCCTCCTCCTCAACGAATGCGTCAGACCCACCGGCCGGCTAAAACAGCGGCTTTGTGGCGGTCGAGTGCTTCTCGGCAAAAGGCATCCAAGGCTTCGACCCGGTTGAGGAAAACCAACATCGTGGCGTCCTCCACGGCCTTGTAGTTACCTATGTACCACGATTTGCTCGTACCGTGGATGTGTGGTCGGCGAATTCTTGGGCGAAACCTTCCTCGGCGGCGCGACCTCAGGTGGACATTCTTAGATGCATCGGCGGGCGATCGCGGGGCCACCGTGCTTGAAGAGTTCGGCCATGGAGGCCGATTAGGGTGGGAGGCAATTAGGAGCGGGCGGCAATTTGGAGAATGGCGATGTGGATTGTGCGAGAGCTTCTTGAGGCGGTGAACTTGTTGCTGGTAGCAGCGATCATCGGTCAACTAAGAGTCGTAGTTGGCGTCGTGACCATCCACCAGCGGTCTCCAACACCGTCTGGAGATGATCCTCGGTGCCATGCAGCGAGCCGGCGTGGTGGACCATCTGGCGCCATGACGGCATCAGCGCGCCATCGCCATGGGTCTAGTGAGCTCTTTTTGCACTTAGTGTGGGTGCTTGAGCAAATGCTTGGATGCGTGCGATGTGGTAGATGCATTGGAATGGAGGCGCCTTTATATGAAGGGCAATGAGGGAAAAGCTGCGTTGCATTCACATCGATGCGACCTCTTTCCCGGACCTCCTCCATTACTTCCCTCATTCATTAATTGAAGGAGGATGCATTGGACGTTCAACATATCAGAACCACTACTCCCTCCCTCCTCTGCATTAAAGCCCCGTGTGGGAGGCTAGCCGCTCTGTCAAATCAAATACTCCCTCCGTCTAGGTAGTATAAGTCATCTTCTGAAAAACCAAATAGTAAACACATAGGCGTGGTGCATTAACTCACGTTGTTTCTTATTTTAAACATAAATAGAGAATCAACAGAAGAGATGTGGGGCTTGTATGCTTTTAATGACTTGAGACTATCAAACATGACATCACGTGTATGGGATTCGTTTGCACAAGAACAAATACAACCCGTCGGCACTCACGCATCTTATAGCATCATCCAATGGCTATAAAAAGATAGAAACAAATTATATCTCATCTAGATGAGTTCTATAGCAAACTATTAATAATACTTAGTACTCATGCATGTATCATATATTAGTATCATGTAGTACTTTTATTTGTTACCATGCATGACACATAGTACTCAACTCTCTCTCTTTCTTCATTTAATTCTAGGACACCTCATCAAATTACTAAGGCTAGTACCATACAACCAGCCTTAGCAAATACTAAACTTTAAGTTCTCTCGTTTTCCTCTCCACCTTGGTCACCTAGGCGGAGGGTATCTGTGCGGGCTTTCTGCTTGGTGATGGTGACGAGGGCAGTTCCGCCTAGTCGATTAAACAGAAAGCGAGAAAACGAGGGGTAAGCTCACTGCAAACATAGGTTTGTGTGATTTGGCGGTGATTCTTTGTGGACAGGTGGGGCCCCATGATTTGACACCATTATCATTTTAGCTGTGATACGGCGTGAGTCTCCCGATTCTGACCACCTCCATCTGGTGCCTCTCCCAATGCTCCACCATGTACTAAGTGGCTCTTGCATGAGCCCACTTCTCCACTTTCGCCTTCTCTTTCCTCCACATGTCCAAAAATGCCATGTAAGCGCATATTATGCTTACTTGCTCCCTACGGTGTAAGCTTGCCACACATGCATAAATGCATGTGTAGAGTTAATCAGAAGAGAGAGACTAGTTTGGTGACCCAAGGAAGAAAGCAGATTACTAGCGCGTATTACCTAGGTGAAAAAGACAATTTGAGTCTATAGTTAATTAAATGAAGCAAACTTAGCAACACCATTTCATTGGAAGGGTCACTCCTTGAAAATGCAATAAATACTAGTACTCACATGTCCCATCATATAAGAGCGTTTTGGCAATGCACTAGTGTCAACGTTCTTATAATAGACGGAGAAAATCTGAAAGATAGAGAGAAGTAAAAAATAAATACATATAGCCAACCTTGTTTAGTATGAGTGACTAGTGATGACTATGTATGACATGCCAACGGCGGATATCCTAACATGCAGTATTAAATCTCCAAGAAGCGTGGCAATGGCCAGAATGATCGAGCGATAAGGTAAGCGGCCTTGCCATGATATAGGCTCTGGCAGCCCTTGGATCTGAATCAAGCGATTACGCATGCTAAGTTGAAAATTTGCGAATAACCCTCGAGATAGGTATTCACCCATAGGTCTAGAATCACGCCATGCAACGTTCGATCTCGAGATCAAGGGCTCTCGAAGCCCGTATCATGGGAGAATGAAAGCCACTACTACTGTTACGCCGGCGATTCGCTCCTACGTCCCCGCCGTCCTTTAATACTCGGCGGTTCGCTCCCTAATCGTCCGTCCTTTCATTCTGACGGTTCCACTAATCTAACCCTCCTCCCAAATCCATGGCGTCCCAAATCTCCATGATCGGCGATGAGTACAGGTTAGAACCATCACGGCGATGAGTTAAGCGTCATCTACACCCGTTCTTCATGACGGTGAAAGGTTGCCTTTCTCGCTTGACGCATGTTTGAGGCTTCAGATGATATGAGCAGGGTTGGGCTAGATGTGAGTACACCACGATCTGGGGCGAGAAGAAGGATCTAAGGGCGAAGAGAGAGGAAAAGCCGCCGTGATCCGGTGTGTGTGCATGACTTGTACTTGGTCTACCACATATGCCATGCAGCGTTGAGTGCACGGATTTTAAGGACTTCCTCGAGAGCAACCTAGTAAGAATTCGTTACTGTGGAGCTTTGGTAGCAAAAGAAGTCTGGGTCGAATAGGCCTCGTTGTAAACACCTCCGACCTCTAGAAGAATAAATTTAGTGTCCTTTAAATGCGACCTTCAATGCTGACCACGGCAGAGCCATGGTTCATCCTTAAGTATGAATGGCGGAAAACCTCCATACGTTTCATCGTTATGCATGGTAGCAGAATGTACTAGATATAGACCACATCCACTACGATGCAATGGATGGCTACCTTTGTTTCAATATTTACAAGGTTGGATGAAAACAACGCAAAGTTGGCGGTTCAAGCAAAAGAAGTATCGGCCCGAGGAAGAGGGACAAGGGCAGTCGAGGGCGTGGGCGAGGACTCGGAGTAAGGTAAGCGATGTAGATTTGCTCATGGTGGTTCTAATCACGTGTCTACGAATAGTTGCAAAGTTTAATTTCAGGTGTGCTTAATTTAATTTGAGGGGTGTGTTGTCTTTGGCCCCCAGCAGAACTATGTTATGCTTCTTCTTGTTACTTTAACTCTTGATGCGTACATACTAGTATTTCTTACATTTAATCTTTTAGTTGGTATAGTACTACCACTCGTTTCTTCACATTATATCGTCTGATATATGGCCAACATCATATAGCCATTGATTTAGTTGTCGAAGAATTTGAGGTGTAGTTTTGTCGAAGAATTCGGGATGCTAGTTTTATTTGAGGTGGGTTGTGCACTTGTCTTGGACACCATTATTGTGACAAGCCTTTTTAATAGTAATATATGCATAATTTGGCGGCGCTCTCTACTCGTACCACCTTTTTTAATTTCAAGTTTTGCTCCATGCGCAATCCATCGATCTTTGGAGTACTAATGTACAAAAGTGGAGTATATACATTTTAAAAAGGCTAGAGGCGGGCAGTCTAGCTCGGTCGGTTTCACGAGGCGAGGCCTTTGTGATTTGACTCATTCTTTAAATCGAATCCCGAATAATCTTCTTGCCGCATTTCGCCCGGCAGCCTCCATTAAACCCTCCATTAAACCGCATGCAAACCGAGAATCTACTCGTACATATCCGTTCATGTAGTGGGCCGGGTTATGCTACAAAGGCGAGCTCCTCCCGTCCGCCTCGGTTCAGCAGGCGGACACCGACAAGCTCCTACGTCGCCCTCTATTTACGAGGCCAGACGAGACGGCCAGGCAAGAATCGCACCCCTCCGCCGCTCCCCATCTCCTCCTTCACCATTTCTCCACTCTTCCGATGGCTTCCGATGAGCCATTCTCAGGCATATTACGGCTGGGTGGCCGCCGATTCCTCCAAATCAGGCGAGGCCGCTCGGTGCTTTACAACCTCGCATGGCCCGGCGGGCGATTGCCGCTAAGCGGAGCTCGTGGTTCAGCACCTTCAAAAAATCCGGCTCTCTTGTATAATTAATACTCCTCCGTAAAATACTTGTCCTAGAAATGGATGTATCTAGACTTATTTTAGTTCTAAATGGCCTCCCATTTTCTTGTGGCGCCATGCAGCAGAGACGGCTTGGGTGCGTGGAGAGCGGCAGTCGATGGCGGCTTCTCGTGTCCGCCACCATCGCCGAGGAGAAGTAGAACACGGGAGGCGCCGCCTAGGACCCATAGAAGGCCCGCCCGGCGGCGACCAGCAGTTCAGGTGGTTTCTTTGCTGCTTCTTCTCTTCAGGACCTTCGTCGAACCCGCAAGGCCCGGCGGACATGGAGGAAGACAAAGGGATGGTGGCCATTTAGTACTAAAATAAGTCTAGATACATCCATTTCTAGGACAAGTATTTCGAACGGAGATAAATTATACAAGAAGGCGGATTAGCACCTCTTAGTTCATGTAAATGTAATAAAATCCATCATGTTTATATGAAGATCTGACTTTTCTCTGAAATCCTTCATTCTTATATGAAATCAGTCCGTGTTTGCTCGAATTTCATCTGGTTGGTTAGAGTTGTAAAAAATATGCGGCGTTGATGTAGATCCTCCATAAGGAAGCGGGAGAAATTGCCCGGCTACGTTGGAGATGCTCTTTATCTTTGGAAATAATAGTGACATCAATCCATTTGAGTTAATTACTGTATGATTGTCCCTCTATAAAAGTTAATTGCATGTATACGGTGTACACGTGACTTGCGGTAGCTCTGACTTAAATGCTGAGAAAAGTTAAAAAAACAAGAACATACATCCTTATCTTGTATTCTAAGTACTCTGTGGGTTCAACTTTATCGGTCAGTAGCAAAGAAGTATATATTAAATAACTAGAGTAATATATAATATAAAAATCTAAAGTTAAAAGACATAATTAGACTCATGTCATCGTTGCGACATCCAGCCTAACCAATATACATTTTTTATTTGTAGACCATCTTGGAATATCTCCATGTCTACTCTTATATACTCATTAATTCCTAAATATTTGTCTTTTCAGATTTCAAATGGACTACCACATACGGATGTGTATGTAGACATATTTTAGAGTGTGGAATCGCTCATTTGCTCCGTATGTCTTTTCGAAAGGGTCAGATTTGTCCTTGATTTATTTATGAGGTATCCAGATGGCATTACCGCCAAAAGAAAAGAGGTAACATCAAAATTATGGACTACTTTTTTGAGTATGTTGGTAAGGTCGATCATAGTCACTTGTTGAAATCTCTAAAGGACAATCTCCCTCCATCTGGAAATACTTGTCATCAAAATGGATAAAAGGAAATGTAAGAGCGTATTTTAGTTTTAGATACATCTCTCTTTATCCATTTGATATCTACCAGACGGAGTGAAGCAAGTTAGTGATGATGGTGTGCGTGCCATCACGCAATATAGGCCGTCGGTTTATATCTAGCGGATAGGAAGAAACTATGGCAATTTTGCAAAATATACCCTACGTCTCTCCACGTTCAAAAATAAAGGCCTTTCGTTCAGCCTTTTCTCTCAAGATAAACTACTCATACAAATGCATCTTGATGTTCCGTTTACTTGCCGCCGAAACAGCTAATTTCTTTTAAAATAGTTGCTGAGATAATTGGGTTGAAGTGATATATTTTATGTCTGCCCGAATGATTTCAGATTCACTAGTAGTAACAAAGAAAAGGTTGCCTTGTTAATTAATAGAAAACAGGTGAAAACTATCACATGGAGCGGTAAAAACAAAGGCTACTGGGTTCGTGATCATCGTCCTACCGAGACACTTCTTGTGTGCGAGAAGTCTACATATCGAGGGAGCTCTTTGAAACAAGTGAGACACAATGTTTGAGAGAGAAACCAATTGACAAATTATGATCAGATCGAGTTGTCATATACTGCTGTCATTGTTGGGGGAGGAGAGAAGACATGTCGAGAGTGTCTGGCAGTGAGCACGGAGGCACAACTAAGCGGTGTGTGTGTGTGTGTGTGTGTTTTTGAAAGGAGTAGATAGATTATTATCAAGATCGATGTACCACCCTCCTTGATTATGGGGTGAGTGTGTGTGTGTGTGTGTGTGTGTGTTTGAAGAGAAGCGATTCGATAGATTAGTATCAAGATCAAGTGTCACCCTACTCCTTGGTGTTGGGAAGTGTGGATATTGTGGAAAGGGTGGCACTCACATATCTCTACTCTTATAAAAAACAGAGTTGGTGATGATGGTGTTCTGCTGACCTGCAATATAGGCCATCCGATTTATATCCGACTGGGACGGGGAAGGAAACTATGGCAACTTTGCAAAAATACCCACCCCTCTCCGCATTTGCAAATAAGGCATTACCTCGTTCATCCTTTTCTCCCACAAGATAAACTTCTCATACAAATGCATCTTGATGTTGGTGGTGCACGCATGGGCATCTTGCTAGTAGGAGAAAAGGAGTTTGTGTGACACATATCTAGCTATATAAGGGATAGGTAGATAGCATATGTGAGAGACATTATTATACTTTGAGACATTAGTGGCTGTGGGTGGGGGAATTAAAGGGGTGGCGTGTTAAACATAGAGAAGCGTGTGTGTTTACGTGTGAGAGAGACTTGTGGGGCGGGGTAGAAAAATTTAACCACAGCGAGAGGAGAAAAATACATGAAGTGCGCATGTGTGATTCCGATGCCTTACGGAAATGAGATATGTATGCGTGTGAGAGAGATTACAATTCATTCGCATATCACTATCTAGTGATGATGATGTATCGCTTGAACATAAGTCAATATCTACTTGAGTATTGCTCAGGCCAAGGTACAATATCGATTCAACGCTATGAAGATTGGACACTCACATATCACATTTTTTCTATTTAAATAAACCTTTTAGGTTGTGCATGCCAAGATTCTGTCTGTTTTTCAAACAACCAATGTAGCTATCATGTACATGCACCATTATTATTCTTGCATTCAAATTCATTAGTCTTGGAGGATTTAAGTTTCTATTTTGAAGTAATATATGTAATATTCATATATGAATTCAAAATTTTATGAGATGGAGCTATGTAATCATATGAGGTAACACTTTTAAGTGGCTGACTACAATATCCATTTCTTTTTATGTCGCCTCTACACTAACGGAAATGCATTATGTTTAAAGTAAATAACCAATGTCACTAAATTATCTATTTACGAAAATACATAGGCTGGTATTTGATCCCTTTTTTTGAATCGCCACTACACCCGTCACGATTGGCGGCGTGTGAGCGTCAAGTTATCGGTAGCATCAACGAGTTATTGTCTTTTTTTTTGCAGGGTGGACTTCACACGGTTATTAATTCTTGACAGCGTGCCCGTGTACACAGTTTAGCATGACCTTCCATAGCATGGTCAAAATTAGTTGAAACTGGATATGAGCGATCCAGGACGGCAAAATCTCCGCCTCCTTCTAAAATTTCCGCCACCTTAGTCTTTAGCATACGAAATCCCCCTTTTGTCCTTGTTGCATGGAGACGAGCAGTTACAATACACCTCATCTACATGATGGATTGGGGCTGCTTTAGTAATTCCGGTTCCCCACTACCACTTGTTTCCTCTCCCCCTCCATAAGCGGCTAACTCCACGGCACGAGCATCTTACATCACGCCGTCAAGTACTTCGCCCTTTCTCCCTCCCTCTCGACCCTAGACTAATCATCACGGTACCATAGCCCATTCCTTGCCGTAGCGTCCACCTCGCCGGATCACATACTGCTGCATCTACCCCTCCCCACCTCATAAACAAATAGACTGCTCATCCACCAACACCACAGCCCATTCGAGTGCCGGCCTTGTCTGACGCCCGAGATCGCCCGCCCGGTACTCTCGTCAACATAGCATCTGCAGCCGGCTCATTCGTACTCCCCCAGGCGGCGTCCACACCCCCGAGCCGCCCCACCGGCGCCCCGTCGGCGACCTCTGATCCTCTTCGCCGACACCTTCCTCAACTCTACTGAAGCCGCAGCGACACCTTCCTTAACCCCTCTTTGGAGCCGCCGCCCGACACCGCCGTCAACCCCTACGGGGTAACCGCCCTATACCATTCTTATAGCGCCCGGATCGCGGTGGGCGTTACTCTGGCGGATCTAGGCGGCCTGAGATCAATACTAGTCTTTTCTGCGCGCTTTGTCCTTTCGTGCGCACAGGAAACAACTTCGGTCGGTCACCCATCCGACACTACTCCAAAGTTGAAACGCGCTTCTTTGGAGTTACTCGAAATAGGCTCCGGAAAAAAATTCCCTTATTGATATGAGTAGTCTATCTCATCCCTAATAAGCCAGGCTATCACGCACACCCCCAATCAGTTGCTCCTCCATATTCGGAGGCGTTTTTGGTCATCTTGCCCATGAGGCCGGTTACGAAGTACCAAGTGATTCATAATCAAGTGATTCGAAAGCCCATCGGTATGGAGTTTCTTCATCGTTTTACACCGATATGACCTAAGCGGCGTGCCACAAATAAGTTGCACTATCATTATCAACTCTGCATCTTTTGGCTTCAACATTATGAATATGTGTATCACTCTGTCGAGATTCAACAAGAATAGACCATTCTTCAAGGGTGCATGACCATAAAGATATTACTCATATAAATAGAACAACCATTATTCTCGATTTAAATGAATAACCGTCTCGCATTAAACAAGATCCAGATATAATGTTCATGCTCAGCGGCACCAAATAACAATTATTTAGGTCTAAAACTAATCCGAAGGTAGATGTAGAGGTAGCGTGCCGACCGCGATCACATTGACTTTGGAACCATTTCCACGCGCGTCACCTCGTCCTTTGCGATGCTGCGTCTATTCCGTAGTCCTGTTTGAGTTGCAAATATTAGCAAGAACCGATTATCAAATACCAGTGCTACTCGAGCTCTAGTAAGGTACACATCAATAACATGTATATCACATATACCTTTTTCACCTTGCCATCCTTTTTATCCGCCAAATACTTGGGGCAGTTCCGCTTCCGATGTCGATGCTTGCGGTAAAAACACTCGATTTCAGGCTTAGGTCAGACTTGGGTTTCTTCTCTTGATCAGCAACTTTCTTGCTGTTCTTTTGAATTTCCTTCTTCTTCCCTTTGCCCTTTTTCTTGAAACTAGTGGTCTTGTTGACCATCAACACTTGATGCTCTTTCTTGATTTCTACCTCCATGACTTTTAGCATCGCGAAGAGCTCAGGAATATCTTAGTCATCCCTTGCATATTATAGTTCATCACGAAGCTCTTGTAGCTTGGTGGCGATGATTGGAGAATTACATCAATGACACTATCATCCGGAAGATTAACTCCGCTGAATTAAGTGATTGTTATACCGGACATTTTGAGTATGTGCTCATGGAACTATTCTCCTCCATCTTGCAGCTATAGAACTTATTGGAGACTTCATATCTCTCAATCCGGGCATTTGCTTGAAATATTAACTTCAACTCTGGAACATCTCATATGCTCCATGCGTTCAAAAGCGTCGTTGAAGACCAGTTCTAAGCCGTAAAGCATGCTAGAACTATTGAGTAGTCATCGCTTTGCTTTGCGGGCGTTCACAACCGGCTCGGCATCTCGCAACTGTCACCCAGCGGTGCTTCGGGGCGTAATTTTTACGTGCAGCAATGAGGATAATCCTCAAATTCACGGACCCGTCCGTGTAATTACTACCATCATCTTTCAACTTTGCTTTCTCAAGGAGCGCATTAAAATTCAACGGAACAACAGCCGAGCCATCTATCTACATAAACATAGACAAGCAAAATACTATCGGTACTAAGTTCATGATAAATTTAAGTTCAATTAATCATATTAAAAACTCCCACTTAGGCAGGACATCTCTCTAGTCATCTAAGTGATCACGTGATCAAATCAACTAAACCATGTCCGATCATCACGTGAGGCGGAGTAGTTTCAATGGTGAACATCACTATGTTGATCATATCTACTATATGATTCACGTTCGACCTTCGGTCTCCGTGTTCGAGGCCATATCTGTTATATGCTAGGCTCGTCAAGTTTAACTGAGTATTCTGGCGTGCAACTGTTTTGCACCGTTGTAGATGGACGTAGAACTTATCACACCGATCATCACGTGGTGTGCGGTACTCTGAACTTTGGCAGCGGTGCATACTCGAGGAGAACACTTCTTGATAATTTTTAGTGAGAGATCATCTTATAATGCTACCGTCAACAAAGCAAGATAAGATGCATAAAGGATAAACATCACATGCAATCAATATAAGTGATATGATATGGTCATCATCATCTTGTGCTTGTGATCTCCATCGCACTTCCGTCATGATCACCATCGTCACCGGTAGCGACACCTTGATCTCCATCGTAGCATCGTTGTCGTCTGCCAACTATTGCTTCTCGACTATCGCTACTCCTTAGTGATAAAGTAAAGCAATTACATGGCGTTGCATTTCATACAATAAGCGACAACCATATGGCTCCCCGATTGCGATAACTTCGGTTACAAAACATGATCATCTCATACAATAAAATATAGCATCACGTCTTGACCACATCACATCACATCATGCCTGCAAAAACAAGTTAGGCGTCCTCTACTTTGTTGTTGCAAGTTTTACGTGGCTGCTACGGGCTGAGCAAGAACCGTTCTTACCTCGCATCAAAACCACAGCGATACTTCGTCAAATAGACTCCGTTTAACCTTCTCAAGGACCGGGCGTAGCCTCGATTCAACTAAAGTGAGAGAGCGGACACCGCGGTCACCTTTAAGCAACGAGTGCTCGGGCGGTGAAACCAGTCTCGCGTAGCGTCTGCGTAATGTCGGTCGGGCGCTTCATCTCCAATACCGCTGAACCAAAGTATGACATCTGGTAGGTAGTATGACTTATATCGCCCACAACTCACTTGTGTTCTACTCGTGCATATGACATCACGCATAAAACCAGGCTCGGATGCCCTTGTTGGGGAGCGTAGTAATTTCAAAAATTTCCTGAACCGCAAGACCATGGTGATGGCATAGCGAGAGGAAGTGTCGTCCACGTACCCTCGTGAACCGAGCGGGCGTTATAACAGCAGCGGTTGATGTAGTAAATGCGTCTTCACGATCGACCGATCCAAGCACGAGCGTACGGCACCTCCGAGTTACGCACCGTTCAGCTCGATGGCGATCCCGGACTCCGATCCGGCAAAGTGTCGGGGATGAGTTCCGTCGGCCGACGGCGTGGTGGCGATGTTGATGCTCCACCGGCGGGGCTTCGCCTAAGCTCATGACGATATGACTTCTCGGCGAGGGCCGCCTAAGCTCATGACGATATGACGAAGTGGAATATGGTGGAAGGGCACCGCTACGCGGCTAAGGAAAGATCCGTAGATCAACTTGTGTATCATGGGGTGCCCCTGCCCCGTATATAAAGGAGCCAAGGGGGTGCGGCCAGCCTTGGGAGGCGCGCTGGGAGTCCTACTCCCGGAGTAGGACTCCCCCTCTCCTAGTTGGATTAGGATTGGAGGAGGGAAGAAGGAAGGCGCCGCCCCCTCTCCTGTCCTATTCGGACTAGAGGGGAGCGCGCAGCCACAGCCGGCCTTCCTCTTCTCTCTTATGGCCCATTAAGGCCCATAGACCTCCGGGGTTCGTAACCTCCGGTACTCGTAAATTCGATTTCACTCGGAACACTTCGATGTCCAAATGTAGGCTTCAATATATCAATCTTTATGTCTCGACCATTTGAGACTCCTCGTCATGTCCGTGATCACATCGGGACTCGAACAACCTTGATGCATCAATACTTATAAACTCATAATGAGCTGTCGCCGAAGCGTTAAGCGTGCGGACCCTACGGGTTCGAGAACTATGTAGACATGACCTAGAACCATTCTCGGTCAATAACCAATAGCGGAACCTGGATGCCCATATTGGTTCCTACATATTCTCTGAAGATCTTTATCGGTCAAACCGCATAACGACATCGTTGTTCCTTTGTCATCGGTATATTACTTACGAGATTCGATCGTCGGTATCAATACCTAGTTCAATCTCGTTACAGTAGAATCTCTTTACTCGTTCGTAATACATCATCTCACAACTAACTCATTAGTTGTAATGCTTGCAAGGCTTAAGTGATGTGTATTACGAGAAGGCCTAGAATACCTCTCCGACAATCGGAGTGACAAAACCTAATCTCAAATCGCCAACCCAACAAGTACCTTTGGAGACACCTGTAGTACTCCTTTATAATCACCCGATTCGTTGTGCGTTTGGTAGTACCAAAGTGTTCCTCCGTAAGCAGGGTTGCATAATCTCATAGTTATAGGAACATGTATGGGTCATGAAAAACATTAACATACTAAGCGATCAAGTGTTAAGCTAACGGAATGGGTCATGTCAATCGATCATTCAATTAATGATG